>CAJNDT010000332.1:0-82500 GCA_905221615.1 Symbiodinium sp. CCMP2592
CTGGAATCAGACGCATCTTCGGATGTTGCTCCTTCAGCTTCTGCACTCCGGCTGAGCCTATGATTTTACCGGTCTTACACTTCTCCAGATTACCAATCTCCTCACACATGCCTGCGAAAACTTGGTCTCCCGGCAACTCTTCAAAGGTGGAATCATCAATGCCGCCCTGAGGTTTCCAAACAAGCACATCCGACCCACCTAGTCTCCTACGTTCCGAACCCCCTTTCACACTGTGCCCGTCATCAAACCTGATGCTACAAATGGTCTCATCGTGGATCTCAGGCCTAGTCACATGATGGTCCATGCAAACTCCCACAGATGCATCTGAGCACCAGAACAGACTCTCCAACATCCTGGGCTGAGGCGGTCCTGACTCTGCGATCTCACGCTCAAGATCGACAATCTCAACTTCAGAAGTTCTCTTGACCCCTTGCGCTCCGGACGAAGGAGCAGACGCATCGGGAGATCCAGACGAAGAGGGCTCGGATGGCCCAGGAAATGGCCTTTCCAGAAGGCTCCGGCGAGGCTCTGAAACCCCTGGTTGGATGCCATCTCCAGCGCCTGCTGAAGAATCCTGTGGTGGGGAATCGCCTGTCTCACCACCTGACAGGTCATCACGGATACCCGTGCAGCCTTCAGCGGCTGTGATTCCTCTGAGGGTGGAGCTCCAGAGCGGTTGGAGGCTCCAGCAATGCTGGGAGCTCCAACTGGCATTGAGACGGCAGGTGCAGCACTGGTGGAGTCTGGCAGAGTAGGTTCCTCTGACTGAGCCGGCAAAGCCGGGCCACCGGGACGTATCCCAGCACCTTCAGGAGCAAGTGTGTCGCGCAACCAAGTGGCATACCTCCTATGACATGTGACGTTGTGGTTGCGACCAGCCTTACGACCTGCACTGATGTTAGAGCATGCACCCGGCCGTTGGACCATGATCACGAACCCACGACACCGGAGGCCCTGACGAAGGAGGCTGAACCGACACAGGCGGCTCCAAGGACTCCCTTGGCTCTGAAGGCAGCTCCTGCCTCGGACCCGAACCCAACGGCTTCAGCAAGCCCTCGACAAGCTCAAGGCGCCACGACAAAGGAACGCAGATCTTGACAGAAGTGGCATTGAAAAACTTCAGCTCCATACTCGAATCAATCCGAACCAAGCCACACACCCTCACCGCCTGCGAACAAAGCACAGGATGCAAGAAAGCCGCCTCAACAAATCTCGACATGTTGGGAGCCAACTCACGCATGGACTGCGGCAACTCAGCAAGGACGGTCGCTCCATACATGGTGAAAGGGCCTCTGTGCGCCGGACGCCCAATCGCGATATCGATTGGAGCCAAATCGCTCCCGTGAGCTTTTGCAAAGCGGTTAAAGCTTGCACACAAGAAGTTCAAAGCCGAAGCAAAAGCATCAGTGGAAAAGTGCAAATCAAGATTCTCTTGGTTAAGGTCTGATCTCAAAGTCTGGAGTCCCTCTCTCAACTTTCTCACCGCTCTCTCAGCCGCTCCGTTCGCTTCATGATCTTGGGGCGCGGCCTTTCTCACTTGAAATGTAAACTCCGCTGATGCCCCAACAACGAGATCCGAGACTGCCTCCTCAGGGTCAGTCACCAGCACAATCGAAGCGCTGCCCGACTCCAGTCCAAACTCACGCAGCCACTTGATGACTTGTGTTCTTGTCTGCACCACGTCACTCCGCGTGACGACAGCTCCAATCATACAGGTCATGCGTTCAGTCAATACCAAAATCCTCAGGTTGTCAGCCCTCACTCTTCTCTCACTCTCTCCAGTAGAAGACAAGAAGAAAAAATCAGCATACACCTCACTCTCCAGGCGACCGTTCACTCTACGACGATGTTGGTGGACCGACCTCGACATCTGACAATGACGACATGCAGGATGATATGGAGTGTGACCCTGCATTCTGTGTTTCGCAAGTTCGGCCTCAGTTGTCTTCGAAGTCAAAGGTGCAATCACTGAGATGCCTGAAACCTCCGTGGACACAGGAACCATCTCACACACAACCGTAGACCCCTTCACGGGACGAAGTCTCAACCAAGGGACGTTTGCAAACAGAGTGACTTCCTTGGCTGTACCACCAACTCTCCACAAGCTAGCTCCTTCCTGGTCCTGGAGAAATGACCATCCTTTATGACAAAGTGAAGTGGTTGACAGAATGTTGTGTTTCGTGTTCCCAATCAAGACTGACATCGAAGCTTTCATCTCCTGACACTCTCCGTGCGGATCTTCTAGAACAATCGTGACCTCAATCACGCAGGACTGATACATCACCACAGGTGACCCGTTCGCAGACGAGTACTGATGCTTGATCTTGCTGCTATCTTTCTTCAGTTCCACCCCAAAATAAGCAGCGTGCTGTTCACTCAGCACCGTGACGCTGGCGCCACTGTCAAGCAGCCACCACTCAGACTCATCATCAACTCGATCTAGTCCGTGAATAAACAGCGTACTCAACTCTCCGGTCTGACACTCTGTATCTTCAACATGCGACTGGGGAACATGAACATGACTGTCTGCAACATCCAACTGCGGCACATGACTGTCTGCAACATGCAACTGCGGCACATGACTGTCTGGCAAGCACAGCACCGCACTCAACTGCAAGCTCTCAGCTGCTTTCGGCTGGCTTTGGGGAGGTGGTTGGGAGTGTCCATCACCTGGTTGCTCCTATTCTGTTCCATTCCACTCCTGTCCCCAGTGATCCTGCCAGCCCTTACTGCCCCACCAGCTTTCATCCCAGGTTCCTTTCTAGCCTTCTCCTCCTGTCTGCCCATCAGCAACCTCAAACTCTTTCCTTTCTTCCCTTTAGAGCCCTTTTTGACCTTTCGCTTTGTCTTTTCTCTTTCCTTTACCTTTAGGGCCTTGCCCTTTTCCTTTGTCTTTTCTTTTACCTTAGGTCCTGTCTTACCTTTAGGCTGGCTTTGTTAGGAGATTCCTAGCTTGGCTTCGGGCAGTAAGCACTGATATGCCCATACTCAGAACAAGCGAAGCACTGCACTTTAGACATGTCTGTCTTGCAAGCATCAGCCTTGTAACCTTTCCCACCGCACTTGCTGCAATGATCCTGTACTACCGCGTTCACATCATTCCAAGCTGTGTCAAAAGAACCATCATGATCTGTGCAGAACATGGAACACACATCTGGTCTGGTGCTCCAGCAACCGAACTCGAACTCAAAAGCTCATGCACAGATTTTCCTCAACTCGCGCCATTCAAATCCAAAAAAACAATCTCTGTTGTCTCATGACGCAACGCAGCAACACGACAACATGCCATGTATGAATCTTCCGTGCTGTGATGCAAAACATACTGGTGGCATCCTCAGGTAAACTTCTCAGTAAAATCACCATCATATCTCCAATACTCAAACCTTGTCTGTCAACGTGGTTAAGCAAGATTCCCAAAAGTTTGGAAAAAACGAGCGATCTCAATGTCAATCTTTCTGACGATGTCTCCCACTCGTGTCGCAGTCGTGGTTTCTGCTGTTCGCATGCAAAGATGCTACCCAAAAGTTCAAACTTCATGGAAAGAGCCTCTGCACGAGATCTCAACGAAAATTGCTGCGCCAACTGCCCAAGAAGTTCATTAGAGAGCAGTTGGGAAGACACGTTTGTGCCAGATGTTCCGTCGAATTTGCCATTGCCCGGGCAGTGTGGACAGAGTCTGCGCTTACTCTCTGTAAGAGTAGGGATGTGTTTTCGCGAGCGGACTGGCATTTGCCTGCGAGTTTTGATTCCGTCTGAGTTGCACATCCTAGCCGCTCTTATGGGACAGACTTTTTGTCACCCAGTTCGAACGGCCTTCGGCATCTCAGCAATTCTGGCCGCCCACGCCACCAAACGCAGCTCGCTTGGAATTTTGGGCTGCGCGAGCTCCTCCAAAAGCTTCTCTCGTGGAGAAAATCGACCGCAAGAGCGGCCGGTGTGAGGCGACCGGAGTCAACGGACCTCCCCGCAACATGACCATGTTTGCCGTTTGAGACCTTTCCTTGGAGTGTGTCGTGATCAAATTTGGAGAGCACTGGACGTGTTTCTACAAGTATTGAAAATGCGGCGCATGTCCTCCTGGCCTTAGCATGCCCGTCCAGCCGTGCACCCAACCTAGGCCGCGGCCTCGCTTGTGCTGTCTTTCTCAGCCGGGCAGCTGCCAAGATCTCACAAACGTGGACATGGACATTGCAGTGGCATTTCCCAAATCATCTTCTAGCAGATAACTACTGCGTAACATGTGGGCTGCGTGCTGCCTGGTATGCGTCCTTTCCCGTCATAATGAACTGGCTGCCTTGTCCACAAAACACCAGTTGTCAGCTGTGTAGTGTTACTATGGGGGTACCTTAACGCGTCCTACAGTTTTCGTGGTTTTTCGAACACTGAAAATGGCCTCGCGCGATAGTACAATTTTGGAATTGTTTGTCCACAAATCTTGAAACCTTCCAGACCCCCCGCTCCCCCCAAATTCAATGTTTACATGGAAGCGCCCAATGAGCATTGCGGCACACATTGTGGCACACATTGAAATTGAGGGGGCGGGGGGGAGGTTTCTGAATATGCAAACAAGAAGACTGTCAATGACTGACTGCTGCTGCACTCGATAAAAACCATAACTCCTTCACAAAGTCTCGTTATAGATCCTCCCCGAAGTCCTGCCTGATCTTTCCGTAAACCCTCGCATGGCCAAGGCCCCCGTAAACTTGTAGATAGACTACCCTACAATTTTTTGCACATGCCACCCCTCATGTTTTTCGTGTATGCTCCTCCAAACGCTTGCTTGCGCCCCAAATCCTGCCTTGCAGATCCTGCCCCAAACTCTGCAGATCCTTCCCTAAACCCCCCCTTTTGCATTCCAAACCCTGCCCCGCAGATCACTCCCCAATGCCTCCTGCAGCACAAATTCCTATTCTTCGTGCGCATTTCCAGTGCTTTGGTGGTCCTGCAGGCCTCCCAACCCTTAGCCCTCCCAGATAATGCCGCCCAAGCCTCCACCTGGCATAGTGCCCGAATAGTGCCCGAAATAGTGCCCGAATGAACCCTTCATAGTGCCCAAATACATTTCCTTTCGTAAAGGAAGGAAAATCTCCTTTTTCTTCGCGAAAAATCATTTGGGCACTATGAAGGGTTCATTCTGGCACTAGTTCGGGCACTATTTCGGGCACTATTCGGGCACTATTCGGGCACTATTTGAAGGCGTCTACTATTCATGCACCGCAGCCTTGCCAAGTCCCTCCAAACACTTCTCCAGGCCTGAAAACCTCCGTCCAGGGCTTCCCTACCCTGCCACACTTTCGACGAGCTTTACGAGCCCATTTTCGGGGCCCGGAAAACAACAAAAAACGTAGGACACATCAGAGTACCCCCACAGTTGCAGAGGCAAACAACGGTGCTTAAGCAGCACAAGTCCAATCACCAGGGTCGCAACGGAGCGTTTCGATTGATTTCAACAGACGCGGTCGCTCGCGACACTGGTCGCCGCATGTCGGGCAAAACTTTGGTAAAGCTTTAAAAACGTCTCTCTCGCAGAATTCCGCAGTTTTTGAGCTCGGGTTGTGGCCAAAAATTGGTTCCCAAAGCTGAGACCGCCTGATTGGAAACTATTAGGGAAGACCCCATTTTGGGCTTCGTTTTTGGAGCTCGAAAATGGGCTCTAGAATGGATCGAAAACCTTGGACAAAAGACGCTCCCAATTGGATTGGAACGTTGCTCGAAAAAACAACCTTGTAGCTCCGCGCGGGGTCTGTGCGTGGTCAGCTTGAGACTGTCGATGATGTCATGACAAGTACTTGTAATAAATACCAGGCAAGCGAGGCGGCAATGACTATGGCGTACCTTAATGCGTCCTATAGTTTTCGTGGTTTTTCGAACACTGAAAATGGCCTCGCGCGATAGTACAATTTTGGACAAACAACAAATCTTGAAACCTTCCAGACCCCTGCTCCCCCCAAATTTAATGTTTACACAGAAGCGCCCAATGAGCATAGCGGCACACATTGCGGCACACATTGGAATTGAGAGGACGGGAAGAAGGTTTCTAAATATGCAAACAAGAAGACTGTCAATGACTGCTGCAGCACTTGATAAAAAACAATAACTCCTTTATAAAGTCTCGTTATAGATCCTCTCCGAAGTCCTGCCTGATCTTTCCGTAAACCCTCGCATGGCCAAGGCCCCCGTAAACTTGTAGATAGACTACCCTACAATTTTTTGCACATGCCACCCCTCATGTTTTTCGTGTATGATCCTCCAAACGCTTGCTTGCCCCTAATCCTGCCTTGCAGATCCTGCCCCAAACTCTGCAGATCCTTCCCTGAACCTCCCCTTTTGCATTCCAACCCTGCCCCGCAGATCACTCCCCAATGCCTCCTGCAGCACAAATTCCTATTCTTCGTGCGCATCTCCAGTGCTTTGGTGGTCCTGCAGGCCTCCCAACCCTTAGCCCTCAGATAATGCCGCCCAAGCCTCCACCTGGCATAGTGCCCGAATAGTGCCCAAATATTGCCCAAAATAGTGCCCGAAATCGAAAAACTTCGAGACCGTCACAACCAAGTTCAAAACCTTGAAGTTGCAACCAAAAGCTCACGAAGCTCTCCCAGTCGGAAAACAAACTTCACGAAGTGGCTCAGGACAAACTGCAAAGCGAAGCGTTGCACTCGGACTTCTTTTTCACACTCGCGCTTGAGCCAAGCAGTTCGGTCACGCTTTCACTGCAGCAAAAACTTCTGAACTACAGCTTGCAACCAAACTCGCACAACCAACTCAGGCCCCTCAGAGACACTAGTGCTTCTGCTAAGCACTTCAAGCACTTCACAAAGATTCCCTTGAGGATCCTTTCAAACTGCAGTCTCATCCTTGAGGCAGTTGGCACAAAACAAGCTCAAGACTCTTCAGACATGCTCAAACATGCTCAAAACATGCAAATACCATGCCGTTCTGCATGAAATTCTCTACTTGCTCAAAAACTCGACTTGAAACACTTTTGCTCTCGCTGCTGACAGGTGTTGGTTCTTCAGGGCAAAACAAACGACAACTTACTTAAGCAACCATGCGAAGCAAGCTCCATCCCACATCAACGGTGTCGAATTCCTTTACCCCCTCTTGGAGGTTGCTTCGTTCCGACAGTTGGTGCAGAATCAAGGCGGTTGATGCAATTGATGCACACCCGAAAGGTCTTCAGCCTGGCGTGGCGACCTGGGCACGTTGGAAAGAGGTGCAAAGTCTTGCCAGCTGAGGAAAGAAAGAACTTGCTGTGTTCGTCCAAAGTTGTAGTAGGCGAAGCTGTCGAAAGATCTTCTTCTGATTCATCCGGATCGTCCAGTCTGACTTGCGTTTTCAAACTAACCGACTTCCGGGGAGCAACCAAGCACCAAGTGACCAAACTGGCCACCGCAGCGGACACTGTTGCCGTGGCAAGTAGAAGCCAAAGAAGCTCGTCCATGGCTCGTCACTAAAAGAAAGAAACTCTAACTGGCACTCAGCTCGAGGTTACCAGCTGCGGGTCTGCGGCGTCTCTGAGTCTAAGCTGAGGACGCGACGTATTGGGCTCACTTCAAAGATTGCAACACTTTGTCACACAAGGCAACAGGGTAGTGCTGCGTCTCGCGAAGATTGAAGTTCTCGGAAGGAACATGGTCCTTGGTGCAACGAATGCTGTTCAACGCGCAAGCAAGTGGCTCGAAGTCGGTGTCCACGCGCCAACGCTTGTGAATCAATGCTCCATCTGCTCCAATCATGCCGACAGCACAGCCATCAACGAAGCTGGTAATCACAGGACGCTCGCGGCTCGCAAGCACCTTCTTAACGTCTTTCCAACTCCAGTACTGGCACGTCTTGGGCCACTCGACTGCAAAGTACGGCTGAAGCTCGGCACTAATCCCTTCAACTGGCGACACCAACAGGCAGAGGTTCTTCCAAAGCATGCGCTGGATGCCCCACAGTTTCCTGAGGCGGGCATCGTGTCCAGCTCTGCCCATATGAAGATGCTGCCACAAGCATCCACCTGTGCACGGGGTCGAAGACCAAACAAGCACACGCACCTTGTGTTCAACCATGCGCACGATAAAGCTTCGAGTCAACGCGATAGTGTCCTCAGACAGTCCATTCTCCTCTTCCGTGATGCAAATAACCTTCAGATCTCTGAAGGCCTCGGCAGAAACCTTCATGCCGGAGTTCACTGAGGTGCAGAACTCAACCACAACCCAACGGTTTCTCAAAGGGTTCACCTCGTCAAGCTGGCGACTAAAGCGCTCAAGGACGGGGGCAGACACCACTCTTCCAAGCATCGTGCAGAGCACCTCGTTATCAAAATCAAGGTCAAGCAACAAGAGAGATTGCCGCGGCAGATGCTCGATGATCCCAAGCTTTTCCCAATGCACTTGTGGCTTTCCCAGCGCTTTCGTGAAGATATCAGCGGGGTTCTGGGCTCCAGGAACCCAAGACAACGTAATCAACTTATCCTGAATCGCAGCCTGAGTCCAACACACGCGAAGATCAATGTGCCTGACTCGACGAAGCAAACCATGCATGGATCCAATATTGATGGCGGCTTGCGAGTCTGAGTAGATCGCGGGTGGCTCCTGACAGGTGCGAAACATTCCCCAGATGTGCTGAACCAAAGCAACAACTCCTACCGCTTCCTTGGCTCCCTCGGTGATCGCAACCAACTCTGCTTCTGCGCTCGACATTGCCACGCTGGTCTGTGTCCGGGTAAATGCCTTGATGGGGAAGCCATCGACGAGGATAACACATCCCGACAGGGACCTCCGATCGTTATTCCGTTCGGGGGCCCAGTTCGAATCGACGTAAGCTTCGACCCTTCCAGAACACTCCTCGGCACTCATGAGTTGTTTGAGGTGATCCACCGAAATCAGATACCTGAGGAAAGCCCGAAGGCAGGCTTCATGTACAACCAAAGGCGTTGACTGGCCTCGGCTCAGAACACTGATGAAGTAGGTCAAGTCTATTCTCGTTTGCCCCGCCCAACTGATCTTGCCCACTGCTGAGCGATATTTCGTCGCCGCTTCTGTGGACAACGGTCTCTGGGAATCGGGTTTCTCCAGGGATTCATCCAATATTTTTCTAAGATCTGGCGGCGTTGGGCTCCCCCGTTTTATGCCGTAGGACTCATACACCGAAGTGAAGTAGCCCTCTGGAAGCCCCAACATGAGCCCCCATTCAACCTTCTGGATCACTCTTCCCAAGAAGTCGATCTTCTTGTCACGGGACAGGATCCCTGTGACCTTGATCTTCACCGAACGCCCCAGGCGCTCGATCAAATTGAGTGCTGCTTCTCTGTCCTTACAAGCAATCATCAAATCGTCGACGTAAGCAAGCAAAAGCATCCAAACTTTCTTTCCCTTGAACTCGTATTCTCCCGAAAACACGCTCTTCTCTGTATCCGACGCATGCAAGCCCGTCTCTTTCACAAGCTCGCTCAGATGCTTGTACCACGCAAGTGACGCCGATCGCAATCCATAAAGTGCTTTCCGCAACTTCATGAAAACTCTTGAGTTGTCACTGAAGCGAATGTTTGGTGGTAGCATCACACACTCAGGCGACACAATGAGCGCAAACAAGAAGGCTGTTGAAACGTCGGCAAGCACAATGTCCGAATCAGTCGCAGAGACGAAAACAAGGAAGGACCGGAACGCTTCATTGGACGAAGTAGGACTTGAGATCCCCAGCTCGGCCGCCGTAGGGCTGCCGCTGGCGTAATCACGTGCGACCACTCTGGCACGCACGATGTCCTCCTTTGTTTCTCCGTCCTTCTTCTCCACCACAACCCACCGAGTGGAGAGGATCCGAATCCCATGATCTCGACAGTACTCATCCGCCTCGCGCTTGGTCACAACGTCTCCAACTCGAAGTGAATCGAGTGCTCGAATCTCCTTAGTCATTCCCTCGCGGGTCTTCGTGGGATCGAGCGGTTTATCAGTGGCATCGTCCCTCACGAAACTAGGTTTCTGGAGGTAGATGATGCGGTCACGCATCTTCAGTTCTGTCCAACCATCATCTTCAATGCTCGAAAACACGCTCGCCCGACACTCGACTCCAACAGCAAAGTTCTCCGCAAACTCAAGTGGAACAGCATCAAGTGCATCATAAGAGGCAACCGACCAACATGCATCAACATCCATCGGGATTTCACCGACGCCTCGGGCTTCATCCTCTTCTGCTTCTCCCTGTTCCTCCGAAGGCTCGGCCTCAGAAGCTACAGAAGGAGGTGACCCAGAGGGGAGATAATCATCAACCGATGGCATCCAAAGATCCCGAACCTCAACATCATCATAGTCATCTGGAAGTTCCACCTCAACTCTCGGGTCCTCATCATCCATCCCAATGGGCTCTGGCACTACGTCTGAAGGTTCCTCGCCTCCCTGTCGTCCGGCGGCTGCCGGCTGATTCTCACGCTGCTCCTCAAGCCACGCACGATAACGCTTCCGACAGGTCACTGAATGTTTCACTCCATGGAACATGCCACGCTCACAAGCCAAGCAACGACGGGTTCGACCATGCTCAAGCAACCAATCCTTTGGAGGGTTCCCATCTTCAGTCAAGCTCAACGGCAACACGGTCAACTCATCGTCGACACGCTCAATGTCAGGCAAGCGCGGCGGTCTATGCACAATGCTCCCAGACCTCTTCCCAAGCAACCCAAGCAACTCAAGGTCGTATCTCACTGGCAACAACATCTTCACAGCAGGTGATGGCAGGATCTCAACCTCTCCCGGCCTCAGCTGGATCGAAGCCCAATGTGAAGCCTTCCCCAGAACAGGTCCCAGGTAGGCTCCATACGCAAATCGACCTGTGATTGCTGCTGCTTTGCTTGGTGGTGGCGCAACAAGAACAGTCCCACCGAAAACGTAGGTTTGGTGTGCTTTGTGCTGGTTCCCTCTCAGTCTCTGCAAAGGCGACAACATGGATCCAGACATGGTGTTGTATCTGTTATGCACTGCGCAAGCATGGGCAAACAACAAGCTAAAGGCTTTCCGATTGTTCCTCAACCCAACAAAGCTGTCCTGCATCTGCAACAAAATCCCACTGGCAACTTCTCTCAAAGCTCGAACCCCGCGTTCCGCCACAGGGGCGTGACGGCCTGCTGCGAACTGCTCGATGGTACCTTGGAATGTTGGGTGATCCTGCAGGAGCTGCTGCCACAACGCACGCATGTAACCCTCAGCGTCACAAGTGAAGAGGCAGTCTTTGTTGGACAAACCGAAATGCAAAAGCCACTGAGACATGTCTGCAACAATCGCTTCCTTCGGCCTATCACCATTCACGCAACCTATGGCAAAAGACCTAGAATGCACAATGATCAAGAACTTCAGCGACCCATGCCAGAACTGATCAAGCTGTACCTCGTTCTGGTGCACATCGGTCCTTTGGCGGGCTTTCTTCAAACCCCTAGCTCTCACGCACACTTCGCAGGAACTGCTGTATGGAACATGCGACCGCAACTCATGCTCAAACAAGCTGAACCTAGGCAGCACATCTCTGTCACTTGCAATCCACCACGCATCAGAAGGCTCGGCGCTATTTTCTTTTCCACCACAAAACTCTGGGCCGTCACCTACAGAAGCTCCTCCTCCGGAACCGGGCTGCGCGAGCCCCTCGGCTGAACCCTCCGCCTCACCGGAGATCTCGATCTGGCCTTCGGCACTGCCGGAGGCTTCGGCAGGTGCCTCCCCCACTTCACCGACACGATCTCCACCGATGGCGGCGATGGAGGGGTGTTGAGATCGTTGATCCGTGGCTTGAGCACAACCGGAGGCGGTGGTTTCGGCAGGCAGAGGCCGTGCAGCCCCCAACCGCCCCCCACAGGGCTGGTCCTCAACTGCTCGACCTCTTGCTCCTCGGATTCCGGCGTCTGATCCTTGGCATCCGTGACGGATATTGGTGGGTATGGTAGCACCGGCGGTTTCGGCCTGGCCTTCGACTTCACCACCTGTGGCTCCAGTGGCTCCGTCAAAGACTGAGCTGGCCCCTCTATGGTCTCGAGTGGCTCTGCATAGATCGCCGGCGTCTCCACATCCACGTGCCAAGGAGTCTCCTCGAGACCCTTCTGAAGGTGAGGCGTCTCCCTCTCTTCCATCTTGTTGCCCTCCATCCCGGACTGAGCTCCCTCCGCTGGCGACCTGCTCCCGCTGCTCACCGAAGACGTCGCTGACCTCGGGGACGTTACCCGAGACCACGCTCCCTGGAGAGTCTGCTGCAGAGCACTGTGCACCACCGTTGTGAGGTGCTCCGCGAAGTTCATCACTGGGGCCTGCTCCTCCTCGGTCTCCGAGACTCCGCCCCAGTCTGCTTCCATCGCCGTCCGAGCTGAAGAGCTCGGAAGTGAGGGATCTCTTGTACTTCTTTGTGGGTATGCTGTAGCACCATCCAACGTTGCTGTAAACAGTCGTTCCTAGCTTCACTTCTTGGTTGCCGTTACTTAAGGACACCACAACACCTGAAGCACAAATCGACACCTGCCAGCCCCTCTGAGCCATTTGGCCGGTAGAGAGGATTGCGTGGTTGCAGCTTGGCGCAACGAGAGCACTCAAAGTAGCGCAAACGAGCCCCTCTACATCAGTGATAAAGCAGGCTCTCACGGAAACTCTCCTACGCAAAACTATTGGCTCTCCGGAAGCAAGGCTGCACTCAACACTCACCGGACGCTCCTCCAGGACCTCGACGTGGCCACCATCTAGCATGCCCTCCCCGATCAAGTGACATGAAGCTCCAGAGTCTATCAACCAAGCACATTGCTCTTCAAAAGAAAACGTGGAGGCTCCAATGCTGTTCACCTGCTCGACAACATGCTGTGGAAACAACTGACCACGCTCAACGTTCTCATGCCCTGTGTCTTCTGCAAAGCGAACGTGACCACGCAAAGCTGCTAGCTGACCATGTTCTTGCTGTTCTGCAACGTGACCATGCTGTTCTGCAACGTGACCATGCTGTTGTGCAAAACGACCATGCCCTTCGTGCTGTTGTAAAAAATCTCCCGAAACATGCCATTCTTCATGAAAAAGATCTCGATCATGCCGCTGTTCAGGAAAATCACCGTGACCATGCCCTTGTGAAAGAAAACCTTCTCGACCACGCGCTTGGAAAGGGCCGGGCTGCGGCTCCAAAGCTCCAACCAAAAACGTCATCGTCACTTGCGGCGTCGTCGCTGTACTCTTTGCTGCTGCGCTCTTTGCTTTGGCCTTCGCAGAGGCCTTGTCGTCACCATTCTCGTTCTTCCGCGGCTTGGGACAGTCTCGAGCGAAGTGCCCCTTCTCACCGCAGTTGAAGCACTTCCCCTTGGTAGGCGAAGCAGACTGCGACCTTCCCTTCTCACCTTTTCCTTTTCCCTTCTTGTCTGGGCTCGTGCTCTTGCCTTTGTCTTTTCCTTTCTCCTTTCCTTTTCCTTTCTTTCCTTTTCCTTTGCCCTTCTCGAAGGCAGCCACCATCTCTTCAGTCCAAGCGGCCTTCCCAGTCTCCTTCTCATACCCGATGAGCCGAAGGTGGGAGTCATAAAACTTGATCGACGCAAGGACCTGCTCAAGAGTCTCACTCTTCCCGGGCAAGAGAACGTAGTGCTTGCAGTTCTCCGGCATGCACTTGAAGTGGAGCATCACCTTCTCAGCTTCCGATAGGCGCACAGACGGATAGGAACTCAAATTCCTGTCTGTTCTCAAGAGCTCTGCTTCGACCGCCCGATAAATGTCCAAAGGGCGCTGCAGATGTTTTCCGGGACGGTAGTTCAGGACAGACTCTCTAATCGCACTCGCTTCCATCCGGGACTGTATCCCGAACTCCAGGTTCAGCTTTCTGAAGGCCTCGTACCCACAAGCTGACCCCAACTGCTGCTGCTCTGCCTGGCGAACGATATCCAGTCCACGCTGGAACGTTCCCAAACTCTGCTTCAACAAGTTGTGGAACCTTGCGCTTCTCGCAGCTGGTCCCTTCTCCAAGGTGTCTTGACGCACCACCTCTTCAGTGATGCTCGCCCTGTAAAGCTCGACGGGGTAGAAGTCGTCCAACAACGCAAGCCAAGAACTGATTCCCTCAACAAACTCGGTCCAGTAGTTGATCTCGCTGGACCGCGAAACCATCTTCTCAAAGTTCAACATGGGAATCTTTGGCAAGTACTGCTCTGCTTTGTTGTGCCTCACTCCTCCGGTGTCTTTGTCGACCTCCATTGGAGCAGGCTCTTCACCACTCTTCTCTTCTGCAGCCTTAGGGCTAGCTGCAGCCAAAGTTTGCTCTTGAAGTCTTCCAAGACCCTTCACAATCTGCATCAACTCGCTGATCTGAACAGACTGCGCTTGGATCTGGCTCGACTGGGCCTGGATCACACTCAAGGCCGCGTCAGCAGTAAAGGTTCCAGAAGTTGGCGCAGGAGGCTGCGTCACAGGAGGCACTTGTGCTGTACTTCCAGAACTCGCTGCTTGCTGTTGCACTTGCTGTGGTGCCGTAGGCGAACCAAACGCACTCGGAGTAGGCGTAGGCGGTCTCTGCGGTACTGAAGTCCTAGAAGGCGCCCTCGAAGAAGCACGTGCCCTTGAAGGCGAACGACCTCGAGTCTGCAGAGGCAAGTCAGCAGGCCTCCTAGGAGGACTGCGGTTCCTTCCACGGCTTCCACCACCCAAGCTGGACAACGAAGAGTCATCCCCACCGGCTGGCAGAGACACTGGTCTTCTCATTGTCACTCACGCTTCTCTCAAGCAACAACCAAGCACGTCCTTGCTGAAGCGTAGCCAGGAGCCACGCTCCGCTACCACGAAAAACTTCGAGACCGTCACAACCAAGTTCAAAACCTTGAAGTTGCAACCAAAAGCTCACGAAGCTCTCCCAGTCGGAAAACAAACTTCACGAAGTGGCTCAGGACAAACTGCAAAGCGAAGCGTTGCACTCGGACTTCTTTTTCACACTCGCGCTTGAGCCAAGCAGTTCGGTCACGCTTTCACTGCAGCAAAAACTTCTGAACTACAGCTTGCAACCAAACTCGCACAACCAACTCAGGCCCCTCAGAGACACTAGTGCTTCTGCTAAGCACTTCAAGCACTTCACAAAGATTCCCTTGAGGATCCTTTCAAACTGCAGTCTCATCCTTGAGGCAGTTGGCACAAAACAAGCTCAAGACTCTTCAGACATGCTCAAACATGCTCAAAACATGCAAATACCATGCCGTTCTGCATGAAATTCTCTACTTGCTCAAAAACTCGACTTGAAACACTTTTGCTCTCGCTGCTGACAGGTGTTGGTTCTTCAGGGCAAAACAAACGACAACTTACTTAAGCAACCATGCGAAGCAAGCTCCATCCCACATCAACGGTGTCGAATTCCTTTAGAAATAGTGCCCGAATGAACCCTTCATAGTGCCCAAATACATTTCCTTTCGTAAAGGAAGGAAAATCTCACTTTCGGAGGGGCATAAGCCGGCACTATTTGAAGGCGTCTACTATTCATGCACGGCAGCCTTGCCAAGTCCCTCCCAACACTTCTCCAGGCCTGAAAACCTCCGTCCAGGGCTTCCCTACCCTGCCACACTTTCGACAAGCTTTACGAACCCATTTTCGGGGCCCGGAAAACAACAAAAAACGTGGACACATCTGAGTGCTCACAGTTAAACAAGCATGAACACGCTGTCGCGTTGGTTCTCAGCTTTTCTTGCAAGTTTCGAGGTTTGGAGAAAGCTTCATCTCGCTGACTTTTCAGTCATGTGCATTCAAAATAAAACATTTATAGATGTGTTTTTTTGTAAATATTTTATATTTCAGAATTGATCTACAAATGTATCAACAAAAGAAGCTCTCTACTCCTTCTAAGACTCTGTTCCATTTTTTCTATGATCATCACACAGTGAGCTCAGCTGCTCTTAAAAGCTCAATGGAGGTCGAGGATTTCCACGCAAGAAAAAAGTGCTGGCCTCTAGACCATCCGACGACCAAGCAGAGCTTCTAAGTGAAAGGAAACAACACACAGACAGCATGTGTGCACTCGGCAGAGCAAGAAATCTTTCTTCGGAAGAATAGCTCGCTGTTGCGTTGTGATTCTGGCTTGCATTGCGTCCTTGTAGGATCTGCAGGTTCGGCCAGGGTTTCGGGTTTAGAGTTTAAAGGTTTGAGATTTTCAGGGCAGGCCCGGGTTTAGAGTTTGGGGTTTAAGGTTCAAGGTTTAAAAAAAATAAATATATGTATATACAAATCATAGATATGTATGCGTACAATCAGGGTTTAATTCATTTAACTTCAGGCCATTTAACTCTACATTCAACTTTAAGTGGTTTAGAAGTTAAATCAAGCTTTTGTAATCTTTGGGCGGATTTAACTCGGCACATATATATACACACATTTATATATATATATATATATACTAACATACATGCATGTGTTACATGCATATGATGGTTGTAAAAACACACACATATATGTATATATATATATATATATATATATGGGATCGAACCTTGCAATATGTATATATGCGTACATACGGTTGCACAACTCTTTCTTTTCGTCGGCGGAGGGTTCCTTCTTCACAGTCACCTAGGCCTTGGGGGCAGTTTTAGGCTTTCCCATGGCTGGCAAGGGAGCTGAGGAAACTAAGGGCAGAGGGCACAGCGAAGCTCGCAGCCAAACTCGCAGCAGGCAGAGCAGTCAGTGCAAAGGTGCGATCCGACTGCATGTTGCATGCACAGGCAACTCAGCAACTGCCAGGAGGCCTTCACAGGAGCCTCCTCAATTAAAATATAGGCAACAAAGCTAGGAGCTGCAGAAGCTCCTTCTGCTTGTTGTTGCTTGAACAATTAAAAATGCATAAATATTCTATGTGAAACTTGCAGGGTTCGGGTCCTATGTATGTATACAGTGTGAGAAAGTTCTGTTTGCAAGGTTAACATGTTTGCGAGCGTTCCACTTGTTATTTTGAGTTTTGAAGGAACACCGGCAAAATGCAAAACAGAGCTGGCGAGGTTTATATACTGTTGCACGCAACGGCCAGCTGTGCACGCAGATGTGGCATCTGCTCGACGAAAAAACGGCATAACTGGGCCCCAGAAATGGCTCCCAAATCTGAGCTCTAATCTGGGGCCCCGAATTGCGTGAGCTTGTATGTCCAACGAAGAAAGCCAAAATCGGGAGCCCCGTTTCGGTGCCCGGACTAGAGCTGCTTTTTGGAACCCGTTTCAGCTGGAAAACTGCACGGAAAAACAAAATTCCTTCCGCATGCTGTTTGGATCAACGTCCAAGAAAGCCAACATGCTGTGAAATGTGAGATACTTTTGAAAAAATTGCCAAATTTGCCATCGGCTGCCGTTTCAAGACAAGTGCTTCTGTTCTTGTTCGTACAAGATCTTTCCCGCACAGGGGAGGCCCTTCGAGGCTTCCTACGATTCTGTAGGAAAAAAGAGCTCCTGCAAGTGGAGCTTCCCAGTGCAAAAACAGCCCACGTACAGCAAGCAATCGAAACAGTTGAAGATACAAGCTGAGATTAACATCTACCAGTAGATGCTGCAAAATCCTCGCATCAGCGTGCCAGCATTTAGCCGCAGCAAACTTATCAAGAGCATTACCACAGGAGGGCGGCGAGCCTCATGTGCATCAGAGGTGAGCCTGTTTAACGTCTTTGGTCTCGACCCAAACTGCAGATAGCAGACGTGCTTTTTGCAGCCTTACTTCAAAGCAGCAAATCCAAATGCAGCGCAAGATGTGCGATGGAACTGGGCCACACCTGCAGCCACTGTCCTGAACATCTTCTTCAGTTCCACTCTTCTCTGAAACATAATGCGCGAGCTGGAGAAACCATGGGAACCCACATGTACCCCACAGGGAACCGAGCTGACACACTGCAAGAGCCAAGGGAGCCCGCCCAGACCTTTGCGCAATATATGCTGGGAAAACCATGGGAACCCACTTGCAATGCTGCAAAAAGCAAGGAATTTACAGGGAACCCACCGTCGATGCTGTTAAACCATGGGAACCCAAAAAAAATGCGGCAAAAAACTAAGAAACCCACAGGGAACCCAGCTGACATGCTGCAAAAGCCAAAAGAGCCTATTGGAAAACCATGGGAACCCACTTCAAATGCCGCAAAAACCCGGGAACCGAACAGAGAACCCACCGTATCGACGGTGAAAAACCATGGGAGCCCATTTAAAAATGCTGCAAAAACTAGGGAACCCACAGGGAACCCACCGTCCATGCTGCAAAAACCATGGGAATCTACAAGACAGCTAAGTGAAGAACATACACAGACCACCCGAAATGCTGCAAAAAACAAAGGAACCCATATGTTGCCCACCTGAAGTGTTGCAAAAAACAAGGGAACCCACAGAGAATCCACCGTCGATATTCGTAAAAACCATGGGAACCCACTTAAAAATGCTGCAAAAACTTGGGAACCCACAGGGAACCCACCGTCCATGCTGCAAAAACCATGGGAATCTACAAGAAAGCTAAATGAAGAACATACACAGACCCACCCGAAATGCTGCAAAAAACAAGGGAACCCATATGTAGCCCACCTGAAGTGCTGCAAAAAACAAGGGAACCCACAGGGAACCCACCCCATCTGCTGCAAAAACCAAGGGAACCCACTTACACACCCTTTGGGTAGTATAACACTATTAGAACGGTGGAAGGTCCCAGACATGCCGGAGTCAATCAAACTCAGTTGGCAGCTGAGTATTATACCACCGGCTTTGTCCTAAGGGTGAAATCATTTGCCCGCCACCTCTGGGCTCGTTCAGGTTCCCTCGTCTGTATCCTCACACCCTGCAGCATACAATCTCGAATCAAACTGCGGCGGATCAGTAGAGTCTGCCTGTCCTAGCTTTCTGCAAGCGGACAATTTCGGATCCAGATTTCCCATGCTGCGCGTTGCTCTACGTAAAAGACTACGGCGCTCAGCTTCGACCTTGCAACAGGCTCAACATTTCAGAAGCGAATGAGCATGATATGACGGGCTCACATTCGTGCATTCGGAAAAACCTGCTAGATGTCAACAAAAAGTTTTGGCTGCCCACATGGACTACAGCAAGGCTCACTTACTCATCCTAAACCCTACACCGCAACGCAACCACGTTTTGTGGCCTTCAGAAAAAGAAGGCTGGGATTACGTCAAAGCAAGGCTTCGTCACTGACTAGCCGGAAAGTTTACCAGCTGCTCAGGCAACAGTTTGGGCAATGCTCATACATTCACTGGCTCAGATGGCAGACCTCATTGCCAGATGGCAAACCCCACTCCGCAGAGTCATCGCTTTTAGTGCCGGGCTCAAAGCCCGTAAAACATTCGTGCCCTGCCTCAGACAAGGCTTGCACACTGCTGAACCGCTCACGCTCAACCGAAGACGAAGAAGTTACTAGCTGCCACGCAACAGTTCGGGTCACAGCCAAGCTCTCTCACCCACTGCTTCGGCAGGGCTCGCACCGCTGACCACTCTCAGCGCCGGGCTCAAAGCCGTAAACATTCATTCCCTTGGAAAAGAAAGAGCGAAGCTTGGTCACTGCTCACCCGACACCGAAGAAGAATTTACGCGCTGCAGGCAGCCGTTCGTCGCAGCAAAGCTCACTCATTCACACTCACTGACTCACGTACTAAAAGCTGGCAGAGCTTAGTCACTGCTCAACAAATACTCGCTGCTGGGGCAACAGTTCAACACCAGAGAGGCGACAGCGAAGCTCACTGACCGCTGATCACTCTCAGTGCCGGGCTCAACGCGCGTTAAAACATTTGCGCCATCGTGTGAGAAACGACAAGGGTTAATTACTGCGATTCAGAAAGCTGCCGTGCTACTGTTTTGGCCTGGGCAAGTTCAAACATCTACATTCGACGGGGCAGCAGACAGAACCATGCCTTGCGAAGTCGTTTTTGCTCTGCTTTCAGGATCTTAGCGACTCTGCGCGCTTCTACCTGCTTTGGACGAAAGACAATCAAGACATCTTGTAGACACGCAGACAATACCACACCTTTGCATCCTGACGCTCCTGTCGCAGGCGGGCCAGACGGGCGGACAAAGTCTCCTAGCAACAGGCAGACGAGGAAGGACCATTTATTTACGAAGGACGTTCTACACTCCTGCGGCAACTCCACTCTTTGAGGGGGAGGAACAGGAGGTGCTTCCACGTCGGACATCGTTGCAACACATGGGCCAAAAGAACGCTCGAATTACGGAGCCAACTCCGGAAGCTGTTCTCTAGGATGCTTGGAAGGGCCTCCTCTGTATATATATATATACATATACATATACAACATATGTATATATGACCCAGGTGAAGAACAGCGACCAGCCAGACAAGGTTGCGGTGTACAAGCACTACGCAAGCCTCGGCCGCTGCGACAAGCACAAGAAAGAGTTGTTGTCGTTGTGGAAGAACGACAAGACTTGCAAGTGGAACGGGAGTTGGTCCAAAAGGGTGACTTTCACCGAGAAGGAAGAAGCCGAAGGTCGCACAGGTTTTGGCACCAGGATCCCAGGATGCATTTGGGGCATCTGCATTTGGCTTCTGCCTTTTGTTGGTGTTTCGTTCTGGTCTTTGGAGCATCTAAGGTTCCAAGTTGCCAGCCTGGGAGATGCCGGCAGATTCGAAAAAGTTCCAGGCAGTGGAGACAAGCCTTGTGGCCCAGGACGGAATGGCAGATGATGAGAAGGACGACAAGGATCCCACCCAAATGGCTTTTGCCAAGGCCAAGCTCAAGGTGTTCAACTTGGCCAAGATCGCCGTGACGTTTTGGCAAGATCACCACCGACAAGACCTGGAGTGATTGAGTCTGTTGAAGCCAATCGGCAGACTGGCAAGGCCTCAGGCGACCAGCTCTCCAGTGTTCTGGATGCTGTGGGAAGAGCAGGAGGAACCAACGAGGCTGGATCCTCCTCGCAGGGGACCGAGCAGGTAAAGACCCTCCAAGAGTATCTTTCTTGCGTTTGACAGATATGCATGCATGCTTTTTTGTATATATATATATATATACACATGTTTTTTCTATATCGGTCTCAGGTTCCGTGGATCGGGACCTCAGCAAGCTCTCGGCTATTGCTGCTCGCCTCCGGCATCGTTCGGATCCAGCCCTCACCAGCAAGGCCGGGCAGCTGAAGAAGTAACATGCCGAGCAGATGGCTTACCTCGACGATGCCACAATCTTCGTGGGAGCTGCCGAGGAAGCCTCCGAGAAGGAGATCGGCGAGGAGCAGATGGAGGTCTTGCAGGGCCACTTGGAAAAGATGGGCGAGCTGGCTGTGGCAGTGAAGGACAAGTTGAGAAGGAATACGGCACTCTTGTAGCTAGGTTCCCTGAGCTATAGGATCGTATGATAGGATGCATGCAGAGCAACAGCCTCGCATGGTCCCGAGGATATCTTCGATCGCTACAGCAGCTTTGATCAACCATGGCAGCTTCGCTCGCTCTGCAGTCAAAAAAGGCCTGCGTGCTCCAGGGTTTGTGGTCCGAGTGCAGTGCATGCATGCATGCTGCAAGATCTCAATATCTCACACACCTCAGGCGCTTTTTCAAGTTTCGAACATGCCATGCTTTAAGCTAGCATGAGGGTCATCGTCGGGCCATGTTTCACAAGAGAGAGAAGGAATTCCGATCTGCAGGTCTTCCCCCAAGAAAGCGGCTGAAGGCTAACATCGGTGATTTTTTTGGCGAACCAGATCTCGGGACAGAGGGCTCAGGACATTTTCGAGGATGCAGATGCAGCTGGCCTTGCTGAGGCCAAGGATCTTTGCAAGGGCCTGGACTGCGATTATGCAGTCAAGCTGGGCCGGAACCCGAATGCAGCTCGGGACTTGTCTAGGAGGCTTTTGAAGCGATGTTCATGGCCTCCTGTATACTTCGCTTCTATTCCGGTACTGGATTTGAAGAAGCAGATCGAAACAACAGTCGACCTTCCCTTTTTGCTACCCCATGAGCTTATTCGTTGCATGGGCATGCATGCATGCAAAAAGGATTTGCTGCAACGATCCGGCATGTGCGAGGCCAGTTTGGCCCATCTCCTGAAGATGGAGCAAGAGTTTGATGCACGTGGCGCCTTAGGAGTTGGCCTCTGGATCGACGGCAGTCCTTATTCGTACGACCGATTGTTGAGCCTCGAGTTTGTGGTTCTCAACTTTCCAGGGAGACCAACAAAGGCTTCAGGCTTCCGCACCGTCATTCCCAAGCATTTTTGCATCAAGTTTCGAACTTTCGATTGCATTCTGGGAGTGGTGGCATGGAGCATGCAACAAGCATGCATGGGAATCACACCCAGAAGAAGGCATGATGGCCCAGAGTGGTCGAAGAATGGCTCTGATGCAGCTAGTAGCAGCTGGGGCGAGATGGGGTGGTTCCTCCATAGGCCCTAGGCCTGCGAGCCTTCTTACTGGAAGTCAGAGGAGACTGGGCAATGCGAAAAAATATTTTTGCTTTTCCCGGCTGGAAAGAAAACACTGGGATTTGTCACGTTTGCCGGTGCAGCAGCGCAGCATGGAGACCATGGACCAATTTGATGCTGAGGCTGAGTGGAAAGTTCAGCCTCCCTTGCAGCACTGGGAGCTGATGGACAGGATCATGCTCAGAGGCATGCACATCAGCCAGGTGTTTGGTTGCCCTGGCCTGACTGCAAAGCAGATATTATTTGATTGGCTCCACAATTTCGACCAAGGCATCACCGCAGACTTTTTAGGAAATTCTTTTATTACATGATCTCAGAAGAGGGGTACCTGCCAGGTACCAGCAAGCCTGAAAGGGTAAAGAGCTGTCCAAAAAGCTCCAGCAGTACTACAGCCCACATGGCGACATGAGCACAGACAGTCGGCTCGGAACACTGACTGAAACGATGATCCGCAAGACGACTACTAGCTCGCCGAAACTGCGAGCCAAGGCTGCAGAAGCCAAGGCACTGGTGCCCTTTGTGCTGCAGTTGTGCCAGGAGGCATTCCCTCCTGGCACAAGCAGTGAGAAAGAATCTTGCATCAGAGAAGCTGCCGTGAGATTGCAGGATTGTTATGCCATGCTGCAAAATGACAGGTACAACCAGGATGCCCTTGTGGCATCTTGCACACAGTTAAAGGTGAAAGTTGCGGGATCCGGAAAGATGCTTGTGGAAGATTAAGCCGAAACACCATGGTGCCCTCGAGGTCTGCATGCAGCAAGGAAGCCCCAGCCATACCTGGACTTACAGAGATGAGGACATGGGCGGATACCTTGCAAGCCTGGCTCGATTGAAGGGTGGTTCGCGCAATCCCAGATCTGTTGCCTTCTCTGTGCTGCAGAGGTGGAGGGCCAAAGGCCTGCCACATCTTAATCCTGGCTGATGTCGCAATCGCAGCTCGCGAGATCAAAAAGGATTCGTCTTGCATGCACTTAAGCTTGGCAGCTAGGAGGCTCTTCAGCCTCCTCTCGGAGGTTAGAACCCATATACCTCCTGCACGGGCTCAGGTCGTGCCAAATGTACATAGTTTTTTCTGCCAGGGAAGCCTCCTCCAGGCCCAACCTCCTGCACCTACACATGTTTTTTTCTGCAAGGGTCTATATTTGTATTTGTATATATATATATATGTGTATAGATATACACACATGCACTATATGTATAACGATAGATATTAATATCATAGACCTTAGAATAAGGTTTGTTAAAACACCTTCAGTAAGGTATATGTGTAGATTCCTTAATTAACGCTTTCGACCCTATTTTAAGGTCTCGTAAAATCCTTTAAATTAAACAGAGTCTATTGGAAGCTTTGGGTACGTGGCCTTGCGTTGACAACCAGCTCACAGCCCTCGAAGTTTCAGGCCTGTTCTCCTCGCTGCCCATCTCCACACCTCGCAGCTAACCGAGCTCCGCATAAACTCCAGCTCCGCCGACTGGAGCAATCCCAAGCCGTCGCCGGCCGACATGCAGACCGTTATGTCAGCGTGGCCTTCCTGGCCAACAGAACAGGACCTGCCCAAACGGGTCTTTGCCCACCTGGCCCAAAGCATCCCCTGACGGAGCAGGACCAATCCGATTATGCATTGGGACTATGATCTGATGTCCCCAATAGCAGGGTCAGCCTTTCCGCCTTAATCTCATGCAAGCCTTTGCCGACCTCCTGAAGCGCAGGCTTCGACGAGGCCAAGCGCCTTTGGCCCAAAGGCATTGCTGTAGGCAAGCTCAGCCTTGTCAAAGCCGACAACCGAGACCCTCGCCTTGTTCTAGACAGCACAATCTGCCAGGTCAATCCACTTTGCCGGATACCTGAAGCCGTATCCATGCCTGCTGTGCGAGCAGCCTTTATGCCATCCGACCCAGCCAGTATTGACTTCAAGGCAGCGCACAAGCCGGTCAAGGTACACAGATCCGAGCAAGGCCTTCTGCTTTTTATGTTTGAGAAGATTTTGTACAGGTACGTCGTCTGTCACTTCGGCACAAAATTTTCAGCCTATTGGTGGCAGCGCGTTGGTGGCCTTATTACACGCATTGCCCACCATGCCTTAGCCTTTGCCCCGCGCAAAGCCTGGCTGTATGTTGACGGCCTTCTCACTTCCTCCTCATAGCCACCCTGGCTGGCCTTGCGGCGTCAATCAGCTGGAAAAAGGCCTCGGTCGGCGACAGCCTCATTTGGTGCGGCTGGCACTTCAAATTCCGCGATCAGATTCGCAGCCTGATTGCCAAAAAGAAGGTGCCCAGGAAAGACCTTGAAGCCTATATGCACATCAGCCGCGTTCTGAGGCCCCACGTCGCGCCCTTGTACATTGTCCTTATTATAACAGCCCCCCAGGCTCCAACGTGTCCATAGCGCTTCGCATGTGGCCAGCCTCCCTTCACAGCCTGGATTCCAGAGCCGTCGTGAGCAGACTCGTCATGCGAGTCAATTTGCCTATAAGCCGCGTTATCGAGATCGGCAACAAAGCTGTTTGTTGCAACAAGGCCGACCTCCCGCCTGAGCCAAAGTCAAAGCCTACCTGGATTCGCCTATCGGGCCCGATGTTCCCGGAAATCCGGCTCACCAACGCGGCCCAAGACAGCCTCCGTTGGCTGTTCCCCAGGATAGAATCCATCCCCGCAACCAGCCTCTCCCTCCGCCTTTAATGCCATGCCTGGCTCGAGCGGATGCCATGGCAGAGGGGTCGACGGTGGGATTGGGGGTTGGATCACCGCCAAGCACAGTATGGCCTGGTTCGCCGAAAGCTGGTCCATGGAAGAGATACGGCAGACATGGCCTTTCCAACCCAAGGACGGACAGAAGTACATCGCCTGCTTTGAAGCCCTTGCTCAGCTTGCCTTGGCCATGGCGGCCAGAGAACGTCACGCCTTCTCGCACTTCGCGGTCTGCCTTCCAGCCCAGAGTGACAACACGCCTTCTAAAGCAGGCATCAACAAACTTTTTACCACTGGTTGGCCGCTTTCGCAGTTTCTGCAGCTGATAGCCTCATGGCCCTCCAGCCACGGAATTGAACTCCAGGTCTCGCACGTGGCGGGAGCCCGCAACCAATGGGCCGACGATCTGAGCAGAGGCCGCCTTCAAGCAGAAACAGGAGCGAGTACGCATCTCACTCTCCCGCCTCGCCGATGCAGCCTCGGAAGCCACTTGGTCCAGTGCCGATGGGACCTCCAAGTCGCCCCTCCTGCCCAGCGCCGCCTGCCTTTCCGTCAGACAGCCATCGCAAAAGCGTAAAAAGGAGATTGCCTCCAAGCGTGCAGCCTTCTGAGCAGCAGGTCCAATCCACCGCCCGCGGCAGGGGAGATCCTTTGCTGCGCATTACTACCGGTTGGATCTGTCCCTGAAGGGGGGTTTTACTTGCCCATGTAGCTGCCTTAAGCGGCATGGGCCCCCGGTCTAGCCGCATTGATTTACAGATCCAACACGGTATAAAGAGAACTGAATTGCTAGAGCAGTGCGAGCCTACCTTAAACGTTTCCTGTTTTTGTTCAGGTATGTTTTAGGTGGCAGACCTGAACGTGCAGGGCAGCAGACTGGCTAAGTGCAGATAGTAGCTAGGCTAAACGGCTGAGGCCTGAGGCAGGCCCAAGTGTTGACTTGTGCAACTTTAGGCTAGAGCTGAGGTCGGCTTTGCGACGACGAGCTGGGGCGCCCAGAGGTGCTGATGACGGGGTCGAGGCAAGACCTGAAAGGCAGCAGGATCTTCCAGTGACGCAGGTGCCTGCGTGAACACTGTTTTTAGGCCAAAGTCGGCTGTGGGCATGCAGTCGACTTTGCGGCTCGGCTGAAAGGTAGTCGAAGCCGTACCTGGTGTGGGCGGGCGGGCTTTTCCAGAGATCTGCAGTGCTAGAGCCAGGCTGCGTGGATACCGAGGCTTCACCATGTGCAGAGATTCACGCAACATCAGCGACGTCCTCGTCAGCCATAGGTGCCGGAGACCCCTTGGCTTCCCCGTCCCGAACCCGCCACGCCCAGGTGCTCGTCTTCGCCGTCGTCACCGCAGTGATTCGGGGTCTCGGGAGCTTGCAGAGTTTCACGCCGACCTTGGAACTGCCTCAGTTCACAACAGATTCGCGTTCACACGCCTTACCGCTTCCTGGCCTTGCCAATTAGTACTCCGCAGTAGTAAACCTCGGAGTTCATAGCCTCAATTAAATCAAGCATACTTGGTTCACTCAACTTCTCAGAAAGTCTACTCCGGGGAGGTTTTTACTTGCCCATGCAGCTGCCTTAAGCGGCATGGGCGTCTAGCCGCCTTGATTTACAGATCCAACACGGTATAAAAGAGAACTGAAGTGCTAGAGCAGTGCGAGCCTACCTTAAACAACGAAGGCTTACCCTGGCCACTATTCAGAATGTCTTCCGCAAGCTTTCCCCGGCGGATGTCCACGTGGGGCATCCAGCCTAGAGAAAAACAATATTCTCGCGGGTCTACCTTCTCGTACGCAGGCTATGCCCCTGGCGCAGCGCCTTGAACTGCAGCGGCTGCTTCGTGTCTCGGGTCCTTCGTTAACAGTGACACTTGCAAGCAAAATTTGCCCTAGGTCCGCTCTTCCGATCTGATTCCATGGAAAACAAGGCGCCCAAGGGGCTGCTCAGTTAGCCGAACGAACATACATCCTCGTGAGGCTTGCTCGGTGCGGAAGTGTAAGCACAAAAACAACATCTGCGGGATTTCCGGGCGTCATCTTCTGGCCGCAGCAGGTCTGGTTCGCTTGCTGTTCATTTTCTGCTCTTGCGAACTTCTGCAGGCGGTTTGGGAAAGACGAAGGGGTTCCTCGCGTGTTGTTCTGTTGTGCGGTGATTCAGTTGAGCGGTTCCGTGAGTTCCGTTCGGGAGCGAGCAGGTGTGGTTGGTTAGTTTGTACGTCAGTCAATGAGTGGGCGAGTTCGTTAGTTGGTTACTTAGTAAATTAGTTGGGTTGTTGGTTAGTTAGTTAGTCAGTTCAGTTATCTTTTTTAGTAAATGAGTTGTTTGTGGTTAGTTACGGTTAGTTCGTTAGAGTGTTAGTCAGTCAGTTAGTTAGTCAATCAGTCAGTTAGTTAGTTAGTAAGTTAGTTCGTTAGTTCATGCTTACCAAAAGAAGCAAAGCCTGTACGTGAGCCGTGAGCCAGATGTTGTTTGACTAATTGTTTTTCTCTCCGTTTTTGTAACCGAGCTGTTTGATTTACTTGCATGCTGTATTTTGCACAGTTTTTTTGGTCATTCCTTTGCTTGGCTGCGCTGTGCTCTGCTGTGCGCTACAGCATGGCGAGACCACAATTGCTGCATCACGAGGGCCCAACAAATAGATTGCGTGATTTACAAACATCCATTCGTTGAAATGAGCATAGCTCGACTTAAGCAGGTTGACGTCACAATATGCTTTTTCCAATGCACATTCTCTTCCGTGCCGACAAGTTCATACCAACTTATCAAAGTGCATCCTGCCGTCCGAGTGAGCTCCGCAGTGGGCCGAGATGCACGCAGATTTCGAGCCTCACGCATGTGGAAATTTCAGCATTTGATGGGCATGCATCCGGCGTAACGTGTATTGTAACGTGTTGCAACGTTCGATGGCATGCTCATCGCCACACTGTCTGGGTTCTTGGCGCTGCTATTGCCGGGAGTCCAAACCTCGGCTGCTCCACTGAATGCCCAAGGCCACGACGCCTTGACGTTGTAGGGCCCGCCGATGCTCGTTAGCATTCCCGCAAGGCCTTCATCCGACAAAGTGGAGGGTGTTGCTTGAAGGGCCCAGCTGAGAGATGCTCAGTCACTCACTTCGGCAGTACATTTGAATGGATCGGTTTTTCTTGGTCTTTGCAGGCGGTGGTGTTTCCAAGCCGACGCACGGAAACCAGATTCCCAAGCTGAGCCTCGTCGGTCCGACAAAGCGATGGTGTGTCAAAGGTGCGTGTGAATTTCGTTCGTTGGACATTCAATCTCATTGATGAACCTTCCATCATCGAAGGTTGCTTTTATGTGAAAGTAAAGATCGTTTTTCCTGAAAGCAATTGGCGAGTTTGTCCCAACATTGTCAAGTGCAAATAGTATTGCGGACTTCAGGAAGCCGCATGCATTTACATCAGCCATTGTGTGGAGTTGTCTGTGGTTCACCATGTGGAGGCAATGTGTTTAGATCTCAGTATTTTTTGTTCATGCTTGCATGAGACAGACAAATGCGCCGTCCCAGCAGCGGCTTGTGCGTTGTGGTGTCCGGCCTCCCTCATTCTAAGGATATGGTCGTTCTGGCATACCGAGGCACTTGCCACTTTCCTGCATGACGATGGCATGTCCTTGAGCTTTCCGGCATTGCTTGGATTCACGTTTTTGGATTTCATGCCAACAATACAAACCTTCCTTGAAGGGCAGTGGAGCTTCTTGAAATGTGCACAGGTGCCAGACGTGGTGCGCTTGGCCCAAGCCACCTGGAGGCACTTCGCGACTCAGTTGCAAGCGACAGCTTAGCATGGCTTTTGGCAATCCGCTAGGCATCTGGACTTCCCAGCAATTTGTTTTAATGTCCTTGCATTACGAACAAAGCCGGGTATTGTGGCATCAGGTCAGCCATCAGATAGTTGGTTGCGATATCCGCCGGCCCCGCTGCTGCTTCACCACCGCCATTGCCAAGGCCACCGCCACCCCCACCACCGCCACCCCCACCACCGCCACCACCACCACCACCACCACCACCACCAGCGCCAGCGCCAGCGCCAGCACCAGCACCATGCTTCAGCTCATCTGTCACTCTGGTCTTTGTTTGTTTTTCTGTTCGAGTTGTTTGCTCAGGCTCCGGACTACCAGCTTCGATTGCTGAATGAGCGAAGTTTCAAGGACGTTTTACCCAGCCGCAAACATCCGTTGTAGCTTCGCATAGTCAGCTCCTTTGGATTCAAGCAGGTACAACGATTCAGCTGCAAGTAGCTAGGATGTGGCCGTTGCCACCGGCCACAGTCATAAGTTGGAGATGAGTCTCTAGGCCTCTAGGTTAGAATGCTACTCTGCGGCGAAATCGTGGGATCGCGCAGTTCCCATGCTGGGCATGCCAAGTGTGTGCAGGCATTAGTAGCCGATTTCACAGCATAAGTCTCGAGACATCCTTCGCTGAAGCACAGCTTGCCACCAACCAAAGCTTGAACTGCGATACATCCTGCAGGCCCAGCTGCCAGTCAGCGTTTGGGAGCAACTTGAGAATAGACTCACATCCAGTCACATCTAGAGCCTGCGACAGAGCATTCCAGGCACAAAGTTGGACGTTGCAAGACGTGTGCATGTGCCGCCGTCTAGCTTTCAAATGGATGCGAAAACGATACAGCTGTGAAATCAGCGCTGTCAGTAGGATTTGAGGCTTGCATCACTTGCATTCTGCGGGATTCTTGCAGTGACACTCTGATTCTGACTGCGGGAGTCACATATTTCGATTCATGCAACTACTACGTCATAATCAGGAGTACCTGCCTGCGGGAGAGCGTGACGTGAGTCCGGACTCCTTCTTCACACTCAGTGCCTTCACGGATTGGCTGAGTTTCTTGCGATGCCATTGGTATGCTTTTTTAAGAAGTCGCCTTTCACAGAGTCGTGATCTGTGCCCACAAAGTGGAAGTTCTAGCTTGCGGTTTTTTGGGAGCAACCTCCTAAGTAGTCAACAGTATTGAAGGTTCTCACTTGCTCTTAATGGTTGCAGCAATGCGAGTTGAGGATTGAGTCTGCTCGCCTCTTCCGGCGGCATTTGGATTGACTCGACGCTGTTGTTGAGACCTTGACTCGGATTATTCGCAGACAGACAAGCACCACTGCACTGTTGGATAGCGGCCTGATGTACAGCAGCCGGGTATCCCTTTCGAGACTCTTCGCATACATTCCTTATGACAGTGCGCAGGGTTGCTCGTTTGGAGGGTTTTGCAAACGCCTTGGTGATGGAATCTCTGCATGGAGACCTTTAGCCTCTGGAGGACGGATTACCAAATTCATCGAAGTCTATGGAAGCCTGAACGTTGGCTCAGGACTGCACCGGTGGAGTCACTCCTGAACCAAACTGCTCGTCTAAGTGGTCTTCACTTGGAGGTTGCCCAGAGAGTCTTGGAAACTTGCCGTGCTAATGTTGTGTCGCGTTAGCGTGTGCCATGCTCCAGCGCTGTAGCATACTTCGTCGCGGTCCGTTTTGTGCTAATCGGCTCAGTCCAGATGTTGCAGGCTGCTCTTTTTGAAAGCTACTTCCTTGCCGCAAGGCCTGAGGACGGACTTTACCATGTCCGCCGAATAAAAGCGTGTGCCGCTTGCAAGACCATCTTTCAAGTACGATCAACGCATAGAATTTCTGAGTCAGGCCTGTTGAGCAACGTAGTTCGAGTCGGAGCGACCGTGTTGCCCAATGCAGGAGGACATCGTGCAGAGGTGGCGAGACGAGATGTGGCGCATCGGCACAATGCCAGAGCTCCATGCCATGCACGAAGCATTGAACGTTTTGTATTTTTTCGGGCGGATATTACCATGGCAACCTTAACCCACCATGGGAATGGCGGGACGCAGGATAGGCAAGTCGTTTTGGTGCAGCGAACACTCCGCCAAGAGCTCGAAGCAGGGACCTCCAGCATTTTGTCGAGCAGAAGCCAGTGCATCTCGAAGTTGCAATGGCCAAGCAGTGTGCCGAGGAAAGACTACGACGTGCATCTGACTCAACTAAAGACTCGTGGCATCGAGCCGCTGAACGGACACATGTCTGAATGCGACTGGCGAGACCGATCCACTGTCCACGAAGTCGCCCACTGGGTCTTGCATCGGGCCGTGGCTGCTGTAAACTTCTTTGCTTCTAGGCGAGAAATTTGCAAAGCACGAGTTGTAGGTACCATCGTTTTCGTGCGCCAGTTCTGGGGCAAGCTGGTTGGAATCTTCAAGTATAGTGGTGCATGCAGTAGACATCAAGGTTGGATACACGAGTTTCTATCTTCACCCATGCGGCCAGCACTATTGGATGTGGTATTATCGTGTTTGCGTCGCGCAGCTTGGCACAACTGGAGTCCCCGAGTTGGGCAAGGCTGAGGCTGTCGAGGTAAAAAGCGCGCTCGACTCGAGGTTCAATTCGGTTGTGGTGAGCGCTGACGGGAGCGACATCACTCAGCTCGCTGCTCCGCTGGGCATCTCGGCTTAGGTTGTGCGTTGTGCTCTCTGGGAGTGTTTGAGGCTGTTCGCATCTGACAAGACCCCCACTCCCCTCACTTCTCACTTGACCTTGCATGGATACTGCTGTACTCGGTAGGAGATTCTGCAGCCCCTCCGTCGAAAAGCATGTTCTGTGCACGAACTCTCGCTCTGAGGGATCCATATGTCTGACTCCACCCGGACGCTGAACAGAATCGCAATTTCTTTCGGATGGGACACAGCGCAAATTGCACCTCAGTGGCATGGGCCCGTTAGGAGTTTACAGGAGCAGCTGTAATGCGGAGACGTGGCCGAGCAGAGACCTTGGGCAACTCGCACACGTCATTCATTCTCCGAACAAAGGAGACCTGAATAGCCATATGGCCATATGGCCGTCATCGCAGCTAACCACGGCATCGGCATTGCCTTCACCTCCCAGGTTCGTTTCCTCATTACCCGGAGCAGCGAGGACTTCCAGTTCGCGCCCATCCGCGGTATCAAACTCCGCCCCGTGGCAGCTTTGGGAAAGCGAACCTTTGAGGCTTTTTTGGTCTTTTCCCAGAGAACAATGACTACGTCATTTCATGCAGCCTGCTGAGCTGAAGACTGCTTGTTGAGCTGACATGCAGCGGATCGAACAGAACGAGTATCGCTTTTGCAAGTTTTTTTTTTGAGTTTTCTGCCACGCAATCAGTGTGCACGCAACGTTTGCTGTTTGTCGCTTGTGCTGTAGTTACCAGCTATCAGACGAGGTCACGTGTCGGGAAGAGTTGTTCGGAACTGTAAAACAGCACAGCAGGGTTGGGGAGCAGACGTCGCATGGTTCGAGGTCTCGCGGCCTTGGGGTGTGACCTGGGGAACTGTCCTTAACTCCGCCGTTGCTGTCGGGTTCGTGAAGCTGGATCTGCGCTGCTGCATGAGAGTTATGAGGTGTGTAGTCTCGTGCCGAATTGTACCGTCTCGTCTCGGCGACCCATAAACAAGACCAGCAACTCAATATCCTCAGAAGTGGCTCGTTTTCGGGCAGACCTGTGTCAAGACGGCTGGAAAGCTTGAGCAGGTCTGCACAGAAGCAGTTCAACGGCACGTTGCGCTTTCAGCATTGCCAAGCCAACACCCCTCCCGTGTCACGTTGTCTCTGGACCGAAGATTTGTTTGTGCGGTGTTCGGGGGGAGATGTCTGTTACTTTGCCTCTGCGGGGTGTGCCTGTGCTCAGCGACGGTTGTTGGCTTGTTTTCTTGATCCTTTGTCGATGCGAGACACCGACGCAGAGTCCATGGTACGTTCTGCATTGCAGACGGCACATGCTCGTGCAGGTTGGCAGATCATGCGACAACCGCACAACCGCGTGTCTCTAGCGATCGTCCGCCGTCTTCACATTCGGTGTTGTCACACGCATCCATGGTCCACGTCCTCCCATCGATAGGTTGCATCATTCAAGGAAAACAACCAGGAGCCTGTGGCTGTGTGTCACGAGCCTTAAAGACCCAATCCTGCAGAGGTTCCAAGGAGAGGAACTTGCTCACGGAGCTTTCTTACTGTGAGACGGGCAGCATCATCTGCCAGGTCCCTACGACAGTCGGCAAGGCATGGCAAGGCTTGTCGCCTGGTCGTTCCGTACCGTAGGCAGGTTTTCCGGTCGTAGTCCAAGACGAGTCCGTTTGTTCAGAGTCGTCGGTCGCTGCGGCCACGGGCAGAGCAGAGCCGCTCGTCTGAGGCAGGCTTCAAGCACTCGTTGGCGACCAGTTCTTCGAAGAGAGGGCGAGTCCCTCATTGGAGACTGCGGAGCTGTGATCTGAAAAGGTGTCAAGCTTTCATGCCTCTTGCCATGCGACATGGAGCTCTAGGTCAGGTGTCTCGCAGTCGAAGTCGGCTGCAAGTCAATTGAGTCGGTGTGGCGTTTCTCATACGTTCCATCTTTCAGTGTTGAAGCCTCCTCAAAGACCGAAGGCTAGACTTGATGGACTGGTTTCGCAGCTTTGATGCCGTCACAGCACACTTTTGCAGATTTTCTCGCCGTGCAGTTTGAAAATAGTCCCGGAGATGTGCTGGTTTGGTAGTTAGCTAGCTGGCTGATTCACAACATAATGAATTACCTTAATCGAATAAGTCCACCCCGCTACAAGTAGCAGAATGACGGGGAAACAAGGGCTTCGCTAGGGAGTCTGGGAGGGAGAGATCACTGGTCACTGTGGTTTGTCTTTCGGTTCAGAGTGTGTGTGCTTAGATCGTTTCGGATTCATAACAAGTCTTCATGCGTTTGTGGAATCTCCAGTCGAAAGCGCAGTGCACAAGGCTCGTGCGTTGTGCAGAAGGCTCAGATACACACAAGAACATTCAGAAACACGTCGGTTCACAGCGCTTCCAACTTGGCCCTAGGCCCTAGGTGAGATGGATGGACAATAGCCTGAATCGCCATTGTATGATTGCCCAAGCCTTATAGCCAAGAATAGCCAAGACACGGTAGCGGAATGCATCAAGCAAGTCAGGATGGAGTCTTCACGAGTGCTGCTTGTTGTTGTTGTTGCTGCGGCTGCTGCTGCAAAGGTAATGAGCTTCGGAAAGTCTTTTGTGCACTAGTGCGAACCGCCACTCCTTGTCCGATCTGCATTCACAGATCACCAGTACTTGGATGCCATGGCATTGCAGATGGCGTCAGAAGAAGAGGCAGCGAGGGCTGCTGAGAGCTTCACTTGCTGCCTTGGCTGTACTGGTCTTGTGCTTTGGCTATCTTCGTTATGACAGAGGTGCAGCGCGTCCGCAGGGTAGGTGCAAAGGATCTCAGCCTTCACCAAACCACGTTCCTGGGTTGATGTCGCATTTGCTTTCTGCTGATTCCTTTTTTTGCTCACTTTCGACAGGGTGGCCAGTGCTGGGCTCCACGTGGCTTGCGCCCCTCATTATTGTAGTTTCCTTTCGCTCGCATGTTCTCTTCTCTTGTGTTTGTGCGTCAATGCATCGAAGGGCTTGATGTATGAATGAAGGCATGTTAAGCATGGATTGCGACTGCCACTACCACTGCTGCTGCTGCTCTTGGTGGTGACACTTTGCTGTATCTGTTTTGTACTGTGCCTGTCAATGTGTGTGTGTGTGTGTGTGTGTGTGTGTGTGACAACCCTGTATCCAAGGGCCTTCTCCTCACGCTCTGCAGCCATTTCCTATTTACGATGTACATATAACTGAACTTGAGGGCAGATTACACAGCAGGGGCTTCAGTGCAGATTACACAGCAGGGGCACCAGGGGTGTGTGGCTTGGCCTGGTGCAACGAAGCTCCAGTCACACACCAGGATATGGTCGGGGGACGCCTTGACCACGTACCTGCACTTTGCTTGTGACGCAGTACATGGACTTACGCTGTGTATTGGTTATTCTTCGTATTCCGTATTGCTGCTGTTAACGGGTATGGCCCGGGGCTAAGCCGAGAACCCCAACCAGTCGTTCTCCTGCAGCTATGGTATCACTTCAGAAACAGTCAGTGCTTGAGTTCATGTCGTCTGGTATGTGCTGGTTTCTGGATGGCCTGGGGCTAAGCCGAGAACCCCGTCTAGCGCGTACACTTTCAAGCATTGCTCAGTGCCAGTGTCCACCTCTTCAGTCCTTGCCGTGTCCTTCGGTGCGTTGGGGTTCAGGCTGGCGTTGTGGTTTAGTTAGGCAGGTTGAGGTGTGAGCCACAGACTTTCTGCACTTCATCTTTGCAGTTGCTGTCCATGAAGCTACCTGTCCGAAGTCTCTGATGTGTGGTCGCTTGAGACCTGGACATCAGGTGGTCCGTCGCATACCGAAACCTTCCTTAGCATTCAGTGTGTAGTCCTCCGGGACGGTGGTGTATGCCTCGGTGCTGCACTCAGATCCTCCAAGTTCGGAGGCGCCAAATTCAGTGTCAGCGCTCAGACCAGTTCAATGGAGAGAACAGTGAAGCCACATGGCCTACCCGCCTCTCATGGCACCCACAAATTCGGCTTCATGCCTACCAACACGCGATTGCAGCTCAAGCGGCTTCAAGCACTCATACCCAAGGAATCAGGCAGGATGCGTTTTGACCGTAATGTTCTAGCGACTTTTCCCTGTAGTAGTTGTTGTTGTAGGCTGTGCATTGCTTGTTTGCATTCGCCATGCCTCCTCGTCCCCGTCCATCCTGTGCACCTGGACTCTGGCCGACCGCACCCTCTAGATCACGATCTCGGCGACGCCCGAGGTCTGCGTCTTCATCGTCCTCTACTTCTTCTTCCTCGTCAACGCCGGCGGCACCTACGACCCGGACTGCCGCACCTCAACGTTCCACGTTGACTGGCCGAATCGCTGCCCCGTTACAGCCTCCACGACCTATTGATATGGCAGCTCCGAGCACTCTCCCTGATCTTTCTCCTCTTCCTCCGAGCCCGTTTTGGCCTGGTTTACCTCCCGCTGGCTCCCCGCCGTCTTCCTCCAACAACGACCAGTCCGTGCCTGCTGCTTATGCCTCCGCCTCGCCGCCGGACCCGTCTTCTACCCCTACGGCATCTTCGACTTCGCCACCTACAGCATCTTCGACTTCACCAGCTCCTTTCAGCTCTGCTTGCACGCTGGCCACCTTACGCCAGTGTTTGGCCGCGGCAGGCCAGCTTGATGCCTACCTGCAATCCGATTACTCTACCCGACTGGGCTCCCTCAAGGCGGTACACTGGGATCGAGTATATACTGCATTGCTGCAATACAGGTCCTACTTCAAAGCGCTCCCTCATCGTCGACAATGTCAACAGGAGTTGCTCTTGGACGGACGCAAATTTGACGTGCCTTTTACTTTAGCCGATCCGTTTCTTACAGTGATGCATCTGCTGGTACATGCGGGATACCATCCTCACAGTGTTCAGTTCAAGTTCACACACGTCGAGGCTCCCCAACATCAACCAGACAAAGCTGGCCGACCCATGCTCATGGTGTCGCTCCCCTTCCCCGCAGCAGCTGTACGGGTTAGCGGGGCACCTGCAGTCGCCTATTTTGGCCATAACACGGACCTTCAGGCCGCCTTTGGCATCCTGAAAGAAGGATGCATTCGCCCCAGCAACTATGACCCCGTTGACACTTCTTGGCTGCCGAGTCCTGCCTTTTACTCTCGCGCTTCCGTCCACAGTCTCAGCGGAGCCCTACGGGCTGCAGCCAAGTTTGGGGGATGGGGTTCTCCCCGTCCGATTTGTGTATATGGCCGAATCCCTATTTGCTATCTCGACATAGCCAATGCTGCGCCTACCGACACACCGTCTTCAGTGCTTCCCAACACTCCCGCGGCCTATCACCTGAAGAGCGACAGCGGAGGCACCGTCCCCGAAAACGCGGCGAACTACTTCGTCTCCATCCTCCACGGCAACGACAACCGTTGGGGTGTGCACTCCACGCTCGCGCAACCAGAAGGCATCGCCGTGTTCATGTGAGAGGACCCACAAAAGGTGTGCGTGATTTGCGTTATGGCATGGCTGGTCTCTTTGTTGCTGCCGCCTTATTCTTCTTCATCCCGCAGCCGTTTTGCTGAACTAAGTGTGACCTTGCTAGCACATCATGGCCTCCTCCGCCTTCACTCCTGAGTATTTGCAGTTGTTCTTGGTGTTTTTCGAGTCGTTGTCCGACCACCAACTGCTCCAAGTACGTGATGTATTACTACGAGCCCATCAGAATCGATCGACGTTGACTCCTATGACACCGGTGGCTACGACAACTACTCCACCACCTCCGGATGCTCCCCCACCTGCCACGGCGCTGCTCACCTCCAGTGACCCAGGCCCTTATTCCTCTTCTGGACCTCCAGTACTTCCAGACAGCAGTGGTAGAACAGCGGCGATGCCTACGACTCCCATGGGACCACCAGTACTTCCAGACAACAGTGGTAGAGCAGCTGTGATGCCTGCAACTCCCATGGGACCACCACCGATTCCGTCTCATTTGGATCCTTCTCATTTGGATCCTTCCCAGCGCCAGACCCTACCACGGCTTCGCAGACGGGACCGCGACTATCCCCGAGATGAAGACCGTTCTCGCCCTGCAGACCGCGATCGGGATCGTCATCGCCGGCGACGTCGTTCAGTATCGTCACCTCCTGCTGACCCACTACCTGCCGGCCCTTCTTCTCCTCCGATGCCATCTACTTCGGGGTATTCTGATGCCAACCAGATCGGCCACACAGCTCCACCCCCCGCCGTCTCCAAGCATTCTGGACGCGCTCTTGCACCTAAGATCGATGCTGACGGTTCTGTCATTTACGTGCCGGTCAAAGCCCGACCACAAGTTCCACCTCCGCGGACCACAACGTCGACAACTGGCCGATCCCGCAGTCGGCGTCGCCGCCGCGATCGTGCTGACCGAGACCGTGACGATCGTGAGGATCCTGACCGCTCTCGAGGTGCGCGTGATGTCCCCCATCGCGATCGAGACCGCGATCGACACCGTCGGGATGTGAGCGGCGACCAGCAGCGGCCACCCTTGACTCTCTACTCCGTCGCTCGGGCCTGAACAAAACATGTGCCCCCGCGGCCTCTGCGCCTCCTTGTTTCTTGGTTGTTCCGCAGCCATTTCCTACATCATTCCACAGTCTTGCGCTTCCCTGACACCACACATGTCTTTCCGACGCTCTGCTTCCTTTTCATCTTCTGCCTCTTCTTCCTGCTCGACATTGTCGTCATCCACTTCGGCAACTGTTCGGGAGTACTTGGACGTATTAACTGATCCTTTCATTCTCTTCCGGGTGTTCTTACTATTCTTGGAACTTCGTCTACGCACAGCTCTCGTCCCTCCGGACTCGATGATGGACACTGCCTCTGCCCGTCCACCTGCTCCGGACTCCACTTTGAGGTGCCTCTTTCCTATTGCTGAACTACATGGCCAGGCCCTTGCGTTCCGGACGGAACGCGACTATCACCTTCACTATGCCCTCGCCGAGATCACATTTCATCCCCGTGCCGTTGCTTCTTTGATGGTGACCTGCTCGCGAACATATTACGCAGTACGAGCCCTTCTTCGTGATCGTGGACTTCAATACGCCTTCTACGTGGAACGCACCCCCGATCTTCCACGCTCACATTCTTCTCGACCGCGCTTGTCCATTTTCCATCCGTTTTGTCCACAACAAGTCCGTGGCATGGCGTTACACCGTGGACTTCAACATTGGGTCTTCATTCCCTCCAGCTACCAGGAGTTACCTCTGATCCGGCTCGGACGTTTCTCATGACGCGCACTCAGGATCTGGACAAAGAGGACTATTTGCTACCGCAGCAGTTCCTAAGCGAGCTCATTCCCCGCAGCCGTTTCTATTTTGGCTCCTTTCGCCTGCTTCCTCACGCCTCCTCCCATTCTTCCTCCTCCTGATGCCTCCACACCGTTCTCGCACTCCACCTTCCCGGCACCATCGTCTACATGGACGTGATGAACCTTCTCGACATGATCCCTATTCGTCCCAGCGGAACATGACGACGCAACCTCCCAGGTCCGGGTCCTTCCGGGACAATCGCGCATACAGCCGGACGTCTCCTCCGCGGTCCCGACGACATCGCAGCCGCACTCCGGTGTCCCACACGCCGGAACATCACCGCCACCGCAACCGTGGCCCTTCGATTGGACAACATCGACATCGAGATCCTGACGCTGATTCTCCCCCACGACGCCGACTACACTATTCTTCACCACGGCCATCGTCTCGACGACATCCTCTTCCTTCCGCCTCTGATCGACGGGCACCACACTCGGACAGCCGGGTGCACTTCACTCCTCCACCTCATGACGATCCATCCCACTATTCCTCCTCCGGTGCACCTCCAGCTCGACGTGAACCTCGCCGTGACCGTCGTGATCCTCCTTCCGCTCGGGATCATCGCCTACTTCAAGAACGCTACGAAGACATCTATTCGCTCGGCGCCAACTGGGAAACCACCGACCTCTTCCTTGATGCGAACCCAGACCGCGGTTTCCCTCTACCGCGCAATGTCGTAGACACTGCCTTTACCCGGCGTCTCGGCATCGCCGAAATGCCTATTCATCTCGTCCCTATTGTGTCGCTTACCCCAAATGCTGGACAAGCATGGATCGTCCGCCTGCTGGCGGCTGGCCGCCCTCTGGTGATTGAAATTTTCAGGACGCGGCAGGAAGCGCTTTTGGCGTCATTCATTATTCGGACGCTCCGCAAATCCTCGGACCAATACGACATCTCTGATGTCCTTAAACAACTACATGACAATCACACAGTCGCTACTGAAGGCCCACGCGACCTTACCGTATGGGCGTATCGCGCTCAGCTCTTGCAACACGTGGCAGACAAGGTTGCTGCGACGATTAATGATCTACTACCCCACGGAGAAGGTGCAGCTGGAGGACGACCTGGACTTCTGGAACAAATTCAACGGTTGCAGCAGGACAACGACCAGCTCAGGATGCTTGCCGCTGGCACGGGCGCCGAGACCCTACCTCATCCACTTGCAGAACCGAACCCTCCACCAGATGCCGCCACCAGACTCCGGGACTCCTTTTCCAAGTTCGAACGACTCGATCGCCGCGCTGTCCTTGCGTCCAACTCCCCCAAATCCGCTTCTACCACCGATGTGAAGAAATGGCTCGACGGTCTCATCAAGCTCCATCGCGAATCCTACACACCGAAGCTCACCGAGTTGCAGGGCATCTTGAAAGAGGCCACCGCGGGCGTCTTGCCACCCTTGGACAAAACCCTTGTAGATTGGGGACTGACCGTCAGTTTGGCTTCCAAGTTGTCTGAAGTTAACCAGCAAAAGCTCTTAGCGATGACGGCGGTCCTCTCCGCCTTCCAGCCAGCCGTGGTTCCTGCTACTGCTCCCAGCACATGAACGTGATCGTCCTCGCTGTCCTTCAGCTGGCACTTCGCATCAACTGCTACCATCGCGGGGGTGGCCGCAGTCGAACGGAAACAGTCTGCAGCGTTGCTTGCCTGCCTGGACGTTGAGTCATATGTTTACGATTTCCGCAGCCGTTTCCTTAAGGGTTTTGCTATTAATACCATGCCGCTCCAGCTTTCCACACTTCCTTGCGGATTTTTGCATCAGCTCCTGGACTACCACCAGAACTTGTTCGCGTACGCCGTGGCCGCGACCCACCCTCCTATTGATAGCAGTCCAGGCAATTCTATTCGGCAGACCACGCGACATCCCGATGACATCATGATCCGTGACCGTCTTGCGGAGCTCATTGACCGTCACAATAACCTCTTCTACGGGTTCTTCCGCGTTGGGGACAACTATTATCACGGCCTATTTGTTCTTACCTTCGACATCGGCGTCATTTCGGCACTTTCGGCTACCAACCGCCATCTGAATGATGCACTCGCCATCTACCTTCTCGCTCGCTCCATGACCACAGTCGCCCTCCTACCCGCGGATCGTTCTGAACCCCCTGATCTTCTTCGTCGGCGTCTTCCACTTGGGTCAGAGTTCTCCAGCATTGTGCGGTTCTCCTCTTTGACATACCGCCTGGGCATTCCCTCCTATTTGACTGAGTTCGATTGCACGGAGGTCCCCCGCAGTCGTCTATTCCGATTACGACTCCATGCCTTCGGCACCGCCTTGCAGAGCAGACATCTTCAGGACACCTCCTGGAGCGGATGATCGTGGGATATAAAGACTCCTCACTGTCCCTTTCATCACTGACTTCATTCCCTCTGAGTTATTTTCCGTGTTCTCTGCCCGCAGCCGTTTCAGCTAATTGGCTTACCCTTCATCCACTTGCTCGTCACACCATGGCGAACTTGGCACCGGAGGCACTGGTGGACCTTCCTACTACCTCTGAATACCGCGAATGGGTCGCAGCTGCTCGAGAATCTCGCAGAGATCGCACTACACCGACCTCCTCGACCAACTATGTCTCATTATCCTCTGGGGAGAACCCTACGATTCCCATCTTCACCGACGTCCCGGTCAATTTTTGGCTTTCTCCTTTCATTGTGATGAGAGGCTGGTTGGTTCCGTTCTCCTCGACCTCACCGCGACCGCACATCCACCAGATTATGCACGAGGTGATGACGGAGGCCTGTAACATGTACTATGAGGTCGTCCAGATCGCGGATAATTCTTACCATGGATTGTTCGAGATTATACTCGACTTGTATCTCACTACGCAGCTCCTCCGGGTTAACCGCAATATGAACTATGAAGTCATTCACTTCTTGCACGGGCGCAACATTACCCACTTCATTACTCGGGACGTTCATCAGCCTCGACCCGCTCAACTACTACCAGGTGAACCTACTCCCCGTATGCGCGGACCGTTTCTGCCTCCACGCATCCTACCCATTGGCACCACCTACGCTGACGTGGTCCGGTTTTCAGATGCGGTTCTGACATTGATGATCCCTCATGAAATTCACACCTGGGAGGCTCTTGAGTTGTTGCAAACACAGCTACGGTGTCTACGCGCCCGCTCCTACCTATTGCTTGGACAATGTCTTCATTACCACCGCCGCGTGTTCTTCACCGCAGCTTCCGCCAACGATGTGGATCCATGACGCCGTGCTCCGCATCCTGGTCCTCATACACTCTTTTTGACTGCCCGCACGAAAAAGATCCTACGCTCGATGCCCCATTCTTTTCATGTGCAATCCTTTCTCTGATTTATGGATCCCGCAGCCGTTTTCCCATTGGGTTATAACACGGCCGCGTCCCTTTTTCACGCCGACCTCTATGAAACGATCAGCCGCTGTCGCAGGACTACCTACTCCACCTAACCTAATACGTCTGCGTGTTCTGATTCCAGCCTGGTTCCTTTGCTGTGACCTACCCGATGACGGTGGACATGCAGAGTGGTTCGACTTTCATGTGTGGAGCGACATGCTCATTGATCATGTGAAACAACGACTCTCGCAACTGCTTCATCAACGCCATGGTCGGTACTTGCACCCATCACACTTTCAGTTACTCCAGGGCGACCGGCACCTCTCCTACATGAGGAGCACCACTGCGATTGCCACCGTCAAGGACGCTGAAATCCTCCGAGAAGAACCCGCTTGTGGCAGTCTACTTGAAGCCCGCCGAACGACCTGGCAACCGGCCATTGAACTACCTCCTGGTACCACACCGACTTGGAGACCTTGACGGCAAAACAGCTCGCTGCCGCCCTTTGTGATGTGTTTCTTGTTCTCCTTTCAATACATGCCGCAGCCGTTTCGATCATCATTATGAGTGTTCCCTTCCCCATTGCCTCGCTCGCACAAATCACCTCGTACCTGCAGTACATCGATGTGATCTTGGAGTTACACGACGATGCTGACGACTCCCCAGAATCGCATGACAACTTGCCTTTGTGGGTGACCAGGTCGTGCGCTCTGATTACCAACTCCATGCGAAGGGCCCGGCTTCAATGCGGCACACCGAGATTGATTCGACACGGATACCATGAAGCAGTCTTTCGCGTCTCCCTACAACATGTGAGTTTATTCATTTGTCAGACAACAGCAGCTGTTTGTTCGGAATGGTGCCACGTTCTACGTGATTGTCTCGATGCCACTGAACATTTGCAATTACACCTCACCCGCATCCCACAAGCTGCTCTACGACAAGGTGCTCCTTGCAAACTCTTCTACTGGGACGACGAGGAAGGCGTGGAAACATCTATTTCGATACTACGAGCTGCCCTACCAGTTCGTCGCGTACGTTTTCAGCCTCTTTCTTGATTCACTCCATACCGCCCTGCCTTCGGAAAACCGTCCGACCTTGCTATCCTTTGTTGCGCTTGCTTGCCCCTTCCCTTTGGTCCGCAGCCGTATATATTCGGGACGCTTCATGCCCCCTCCCCCACCTACGCCCATGGTCCATGAACGGCGTCGGTCTCGCACTCCACGTCGACACCATTCTGTACGTGCTGAATGCCCTCCTCATGCACGAGTACGAGGCAACAGACAGGCTCAGACCAGACAAGCTCGACTCATTGATTTTCTACATCAGGGCCCACTTCACCCACTGTATCGCCGTTTTGCCAATGGCCAGTCGGTGTACCCGCTTTCTTTCGATTCCACCGATGCTTTACTACTCGTCAACGAGGTCATTCGTCAATTGACAGAAGGTTCTTCATTGTCACCAGCACAATTTTCTGCACTACGAGATGATGACGTTGCCCACCACCTACGACATGAACTCTTCCCTTCTTCATCATCCTCTACCTCTTCAACATCCCGGCCAGTCATGGGTTTTAATCATCTGAGGAGATCACAGACATCTGACAGTCTACTACTCCGAGCAACCCCGACTTCATCTTTGCGGCGCTCTATGACCAGGACATCCACAACTCCGTCTACATCTTCAACCTTATGGATTCCACCACCCCCTCTCGATGCCATGTTCTCTCACCGTCCAGATCCCACACACAGGCCGTCTCCACCTCGGGTACATTATACCTGTCCTTCCTCATGTGACAGGTCCCAGCCACCTCGGACTCCCACATCTTCCTCTACAGGTCTAACTTCCTCGACCAGGACGTCCCTTACCACACCAACCGGCTGGGCTAAAGACTCGGACCTCAAGATTGACGGATTGACATCGGCACTACGACCAACTTTGCCTTCGATCTCCGACTCGCGCATCAATGAGTGGTTGGTCAGCAGATACGCACTGACACGCGTTCAGGTTGCTCACACCTTACAAACCTCCGCTCTCCGACTCCTCTTCTGCCTGGAGATCTTCAGCTTTGACCACCTTTTCGCAGAAGATTTGGGAGACGACGAGGACGACGTTCCACAATTATCTCCGCGAACCCCAGCACGTCACCGCCTACCACCTCATCTACACCGACTTCTTACATCCTTCCTAGACTTTTACATTGCGGCATTGCCGATTATACGACAAGTTCTTCCACATCATGTCTTTGGACGTCTCTCTTGGGTACGTGCTCTGTGGTTCCTACAACTTCATCGTCTACGGTTCGCCACTACTACCAACCATCGCGGTCTCCAGGATCTATTCTTCAATTTGGACGTACAGCCGTACACTCTGCGACATCATTTACAGTCCAGCGTCGTCTACATCAAAGTCTCCCACAAACACCCCGGATGGTACATCGGCTCCACCATCCACACGATCATTGACCGGGAAGTTAGCCGCCGCTCCAAATACAATCAACTTTGTTCTGGCACTCAAGCGTTCTTCGAGCCTGCCTTACGCATTTGGCACGCTGCCGGTACCTACGACCATCACCTACCTATTACTTTACAGCACCGACCTACTGAAGAACAAGTCCGCGCCTTGGAACAATCTCTAATTGCCACATATCATCCACACTTGAATGCCCCCTTCGTCTACACGTTCCTACGGAAACTGGGAGTACAGCTGGAAGCACCCATGGTCACCACCTTCTTGGAGGGTGGCAACGGTGCTCGTCTCCTACGTGCTCATCATCGCTACACACACTACCGGGATCTACCGGAACTCCTTGGCACTCGCTCCCTCATCGAACAACGGGAGACCCTGGCCACAATTATACAATATGTCGGCAGCAATGGCGTCCTCAAGTTTTTCTCACAACGAGTTCTACGTCGGAATGGCACTCCGATAGCCTACCTGTACTTACTCGTACGCTTCCTTGTCTTCGTGGATGAGCCACATCAAACACGTGCCCTACAAGCTTTACGCTTAGCCCTTCGCTACAAAGGAGGAGAGATCCCACCTCGTCATCGATTACTTCCTCTTCCTCAATTGGCTCATGACTTTTTACGACAAGCTCAACATTGGTTGGACAGCTACATACTTCATCACCGAGAATGGTTCCCACCTTACCATCTACCACGATACACCATCACCGAGAAGAAGGCCCCTACGCTTGGTCAAACCTTATTCAATCACCACGCATGGCTACGATTGTGGGACCCAGAGAAACCCTTCTTGTGCTGTTGTCGACAACTACCAGGACAACGCACACCCTCGGACCACGTCGCAGCCCCAGCCGATGTCGTTCTGAACGAATCCATCTTTCGGGAAAACATGAGCGACGGCCGATGGTTGACCAAATCCCAATTTCGCAGGTGTACAGTGGCCCCTTTGAACCGATGGTTCAAGTTGTGGCGACAACCCGACCAATCCTTACTTCGCTGGCAAGTCTTTGTTTCACACCAATGGCAACTCCACAGCCACACTCTACGGATGCGTCCTGACGGCAGACAGTTACGCGAACTCAAGAATTTACGGGAAAGCTCGGAGCACATCGTGATCTCCCCTATTGATCATGGACCGCACTTGGCTTATGCATTTTGTCCTCGACAATACTTCGACATCTTGACCAAGACTTTCTTGGATCCTGCAGTCTTCTGGCGACGAGACACCAACCCGATGCAGCTATCGGAACACATACAACGAGCTATAAAACGACATGTTCCCCCACGTTATCACTGGGCCCTGGCACCCAAAGCAGCTTTGCCGTATGCCTACGTGCTCCCCAAGCCCTCCAAACAATTCCTGAAGGGGCGCCCGATTGTCAGCTATTCCAACACGTGGTGTGCCACGCTCGCGAAATTTCTTTCTACCGCGGTCCTACAGATGCTACAGACTGTTGTTCCACCTCAGTTCGTGTCTCCTACCGTCCACTCCATCATCCAGACGTTCATCCATGCCTTCCGCAACAACCCGGTCACCGTGGAACTTCAGCTACTTCAACAAGATCTTTCTGGTTTCTTCACTTCGGTTCCACATGATCGCATTTACCACTCGATCTCGTCGTTGACAGACATGTTCGCTCGCCACCAACAGATTCCTTTGGACTCCGACATACAGATCACGATGCGGGACCGCAATTCACTTGGTCGCCTATTTCGAGGCCGATATCGAAAAGCCGGTTCACATTACAAACCTCTATGCCTTCGCGACTTACCTTCATTGGTTATGTTCTTGCTACGACACTCCTTTTTCACAGTTGGCACGGAGATTTTGGTACAACATCGCGGGGCCTCTATGGGCTCACCCATGGCCCCCTCAATGTGCGGAGCGACTGCAGCCCTGTGGGAAGCCACATTCCACCAACTCATCCGCGACCAGATGCTGACCTCTCGTTATTTCTGTTCTTCACGCTATGTGGACAATCGGTGCCTCCTTCGGATTTGGGACGGGGAGCTGGAATCCCTGGACGATCACCAACGGCACCACTCCCACCGAGGCCACGATCCTTTTTCGTCATCCTCTACGTCCCCGTATGGTTGGTTCCAAGAAGTATATTTACATCCACATTTCTATGGCCTTCCATTGGAATTGGAACATGTTCCGGGACAAGAACTACTGGGCACCGTCGTGGACACCGCACAACGTACCATTCGACTCGTCCTTCCACGGAACAGTATTTCATTGCGCTCCCCGTGCTCAGTCTCTTCGACACGCAGGAACACTCAGGGACTGACCACACGGATTTATCTCATTTGCCGATTATCCTGGCCCAAAGCCGTCATTGCTCCTCAAGTTCGTGAACTTGTTCATCTATATCGTGAACGAGGTTTCTCTGAACGCTCACTGGAAGACGCCTCCCGGTCCGTACTCCGTCGTTTTGGACTACGTTGGCGACAGGTCAGTGAACCCCCGGAAAACTTGCTCGCATGCGTGTATCGAACTGGCACCCTTCAGTCCGTTTGTTGATTTATTCGCAGGCATTTTAGGTCAAGTTACCACCAGAGCCCTTCATCATGGCCGGTTCTTCACCCGATTCCTATCTCTTGGACGACGTCACCTGGACACCAGACCCGGACATGGACTCAGACCTGGACGCCTCCTCCGCCCATGATGCTGGTCTACCTCCCGCCGGTTCAGATGTTGATGGGGACCACACACCTCATCCCACCCTTCCTCTTTCTCCCTCTCCTCTCCCCAGAATACCCGCCAGAAAACGCCGTCGACGACACCGCCACCACACTACCTCCTCTTCTTCCACATCATCCCGACCTTCCAAGGCCACGTCAACATCATCTTCGACATCTTCATCGTCTTCATCCTCTTCTTTGTGCCCCACTGCGGAGCTACGAACACGGGACCCACCTATTTCCTCGTCCCGTTCGAAGACACGCTCACGGAAGACACCTTCCGGGACCAGCACTACCACTCCAGCGACAGGAGCTACACCAGCCCAGACCAATTCTCCCTCAGCGACTTTACACGCTCCCCCTCGTGTCCGAATTCCTCCCCGAGGAAATGGTTATACATTACATCGAGTACGCCGCAGCAAGTCGGGCACTACACATTCCACCGTATCATTCCATGGAGATGCCGCAGAACGTCGCCGACAACAGTGGCTCCGACAATGGCGCCAATGCACTCCTGCCTCCCCGTACTATCAGGACGTGCAGAACTGCATCAGACATCGCGCCCGCATTATGTTGGACATCATAGCACATGAACGAGGAGGACCCACTGCGGCTTCGGACAATTCACGGATACGACGCCGCTATCACCTACCAGAAGACCAACTCATCCCTCTGGCACTCATCTACCGGGATTGCGCTGCTCGCCGACGACGGTCCGTCCGTGAAGTTCTGAGTACCTGATCCTACCGAGATCCTGCTCTGGAAAACATGCCCGATAACTCCGTTTCGTCGTCCCATACCCGCAGCCTTTTCACCGCAGCTTTTCTGTACAAACACAGTTGGCTTCCCTTCCTCACCAACGAATGGCTTCCTTCATTGACGTCCTCCCCTTGCTCCTCTCCTATTTCGAGATGCAGACTGTGATACAATTGGATCCCCGTCATTGCCAACGTCCACACACTGACGACCGCCACACCACTCGTTCCGCCTTCTCCATTTTGACCGCACATCACGGCGATTGTTCCTGGCACCAATATGGCGTTTGGCAACAGTTCCTCGCCGCCCTTCAAGATCACAAGATGAGCGCCCACAACTTCTTTGGCTTCCACCACGACAACACGGTGTTCACGATCTATCACTATCAGCCCTCGGTCATTGTATACTGCAATCAATTGTGTTGGCGGGCCCACGTCCACCTACGTTCCGCATCACGACTTTGCCTACGTGTCCGTATTCGAGACCCTACCCTAGCACAGTGGCGACCTACTTCGTCTGGACCCTGGATTACCACATGCTGGTGTTCAGCGCATTGCCTTTCCTTTTCCAAATGGACACCTACGATTTCTCGCCGCCATTCACCTCCCCCACCCATCGCCACGGACAATCCTTATTGGCAGCAAGAACAACAACGACATGGTCTTCTTCCTGCTCTGAGACGGTGAAGCTTTGGAAGACACAGACGGCGATTTTTGAGACAAAGACCTTCACTTGCACATCATGACCCTGGTCATTTTGCTCTACCGCAGCCCTTTCAGCAATATTTGGTTAGTCCTCCGCCTCTCCTTTCCTTCCTTTCGTCGCCCGTACACTCATGGCCCCGCACCTATCCGACATTCCCTTGGAATGGTGGCTTGATTACCTGGTGGAGCTCCGAGTATGGCAAGTTCGTCCGATGACCTCCCCCGATCTCCGGATCCCTAGCACCCTCCTTGACCCGCGCTTTGTGATATCGCAACACCGATTCACCACATCTCAGAACCGCTACTACCTCGACACCCTCCACGGACTTTGTCAACTCAATCCTTCTTTCCAGCGACTGGATTACTATGACCCGGACATTTGCGGTTACCAGTACAGCATGTTCACAACTGCACCATCTCCGAGTGCACTTCACGCACTACTTCTCGCCGACCGTCGACTACATTGCAACATGAGTCAACTGATACTGCGCCATCGCTGGCAACTTTGTCTTGGTTTACTTGCACCTAGAGTCTATGCTCGTCATGTTGATCGACGTCACTTTCAAAGACACGAATTGCCAACTCCTCTTCGAGAAGTTCTACATCGACTTGCCTTGCACCGCTGCCAGATCCTGCAAGTTCACCCGATGGCTCTACCTGCCCTACATGCTCACCGTCTTCGTCTGATTACTTCACCCCGCTACGGCGGGGTGTGTGTGTGACAACCCTGTATCCAAGGGCCTTCTCCTCACGCTCTGCAGCCATTTCCTATTTACGATGTACATATAACTGAACTTGAGGGCAGATTACACAGCAGGGGCTTCAGTGCAGATTACACAGCAGGGGCACCAGGGGTGTGTGGCTTGGCCTGGTGCAACGAAGCTCCAGTCACACACCAGGATATGGTCGGGGGACGCCTTGACCACGTACCTGCACTTTGCTTGTGACGCAGTACATGGACTTACGCTGTGTATTGGTTATTCTTCGTATTCCGTATTGCTGCTGTTAACGGGTATGGCCCGGGGCTAAGCCGAGAACCCCAACCAGTCGTTCTCCTGCAGCTATGGTATCACTTCAGAAACAGTCAGTGCTTGAGTTCATGTCGTCTGGTATGTGCTGGTTTCTGGATGGCCTGGGGCTAAGCCGAGAACCCCGTCTAGCGCGTACACTTTCAAGCATTGCTCAGTGCCAGTGTCCACCTCTTCAGTCCTTGCCGTGTCCTTCGGTGCGTTGGGGTTCAGGCTGGCGTTGTGGTTTAGTTAGGCAGGTTGAGGTGTGAGCCACAGACTTTCTGCACTTCATCTTTGCAGTTGCTGTCCATGAAGCTACCTGTCCGAAGTCTCTGATGTGTGGTCGCTTGAGACCTGGACATCAGGTGGTCCGTCGCATACCGAAACCTTCCTTAGCATTCAGTGTAGGGGCAGGTGTTCAATCGAAATCCTTGTAGGAGTTGCACATCTGTCGGGTGCATTCTCTGTTTGTGTGAAGCAAAAAAAAATGTATTTGGTCCCCCCCTTTTGGTCGAGGGGTGATGCCCTCAGCATCAGGCATCGTCCCACACGCCAAGGGGACACTGTTCGAGTATTTGCAGCCACAAGGGCATTAGCTGAATGTGCTTTTGCCCTGAGTCTCGCTGCCGGTGCTGTGCGTGTGTGCGTGTTTGGTCGACCACCCCTCCCCCCAATGCCCCGCCTCTCTGAGCCAGTGTCCCCAGCTTAGTACTTCGGTGAGAGATCATCGAGGGAAGAGCTTTGTTCCTGTGATGTGGGCTGTCTTGCCAAGTGTCCAATTCCAACCCAAGCCGCCCGGCTTGGGGGGGCGGGCCCATGGAGGTTCGGGTGGCACATCCCTCCCCTAATCCCCGGCTCGGATCGAGGGGCCCGGAGCGTTGAACTCTGCACCGGAGCCCTGATGACGTATGCGGAGGGGCAAAGAAGGCGAGAGGGACCGTTTCCGTAGGCCGGAGAGCACCCCAGGTCGACACTCACTCACTCACTCACTCACTCACTCACTCAATGTATTTGGTCTGGTCAACTTGAGGTCGAGATCCAGGTCCGACCTTGCCATGTCTTGACAATTTGAGGCCGAAGGTGCCGTTGTACGGATGTGTCTGGTGATGAGTTGATTTTTTTGCACTGCCGGGTACGAAGTAAAGTCCAAAACCATCCCGTGGAGAGCTACCTTGGGCAAACACCACATGTGCAAGTCAGTCCGTTTTCATTGTCGAAACATGGTCAGGCAAAGCCGAAGCTCAATGCGAAGACACTCTTCGTATTGGGAGCCATGAATCTCATCGATTCTCGTCAGCATGCCGGTCATTCTTGCGCTTTGTTGCGCAGAACCCCAGACTCGAAAGCCAAAGCCTCTTGACGGGGCAATAACGTCCTAACTGGTCTTCGGAGGATTGTATCAACGTGAACCTCCTCACTCCGTACGTCGACAAGATGGTCTCGACTTTTTTGGACAAGAGCCCGCAGAGTCCTGAAGTAGCTCACACAGCCGCTCGCCAGCAGCTCGCGTGGGACTTGTCTGAGGCCAAACTTTGGCAGGTTTATGGTTTACCAGAGTATTCCCGCATAAGTCTAGGTTGACGAAACGAACCGAGCGGAGTTGTCTTCAAGCTCTGTGCTTTCGGGGTCTGACGAAGCGCCTTCAAGAAGTGGAGGAGCTTTTGCTCCGAAGTAGCTCAAACCGAAGCCAGCAAAGGTCGGTTTGCTCATTGGCCTTTACTCGCTCTTGGAGGTGGGCACTTTGCAAGTGGGCTTGGGAACACCACCTCTTGTTGCAGGAAAGGATTGAGAGCTCATGGCAGAATTGCTGACTGTTTCGACTGGTCAGGTCATCTGTTCTCCATTCTGGGGAATGTTTGCCGATTTTGCGGGACGGAAGCGAGTGCCTCGGAGGGGGCGTGCCTCAGGGCCCGGGGGGTCCTCATTCCTATTGTTTGCTTGAAGCACGCAAAGGGCTATAACTTGCCAATAGGAGTCGAGAAACAAAGCAAAGAACAAGTTCCGATTGTAGGTGAATCGAGCATGAAATGTCAGAGTGGACGGTTGCAGCAAGTTGGACGCTGGAGCCATACTGGATTGGAGGGCCATCTGAGGCTACCAGTTCTCAGGTCGTCGGACGCATGAAATTATCCAACATGCCACCCAGCTTCTACTGAAGCAGCGGTGATGTCGAGAATCAGAGTTCTCCCCCTCCCTCACGTTGCGGTTGACATGACTGCTGAAACATTTGAATTTACACTGTCGCATTCTTTTCAGAATGGGAGTGGATGCAAATTGCAGCGCTCAAGTTGTCATACCGTATATAGTATATATCGGGTTTGAATGCGAAACCGATTCTTTGGCCCCTTTTCTCATGCTTCGGGGTGAGGGCTTTCTTTTCGAGCAGGGTTGGTCTTCGTTTTGGGCTTGGCAGTCTATGTTTTAGGGCTTTCGGGTTCTGGGTTTGGGTGCCTTGCTGGGTTCAGGTTTGTCGGTTACCCATATTCGGGTCACGAGTTGATACCCTCCATGCTTTTGTGTGGTTTCGGGTTTAGCATTTGCGGCTCCTGGGTTGGATCACTTCCGGGTAGTTTTAGGTTTCCATGTTGTCGTTTCTTGATTATGCAGTCCAGACCGTAATCGATCCCTCCACATGTCCTTCCCTTGACACTGGGATGGATAAGCTCTAGCAGACCTTCATGCCAGATTGCTATGCAGGTTTTCGAAAACGTCCTGCTTCAATATTACTCGCAAGCGCGTTCTTGCAGAGGTCAAGGCCTAGACGGCTTCCACCTACAGATTTGGCAGAGCAAAAACAAAGGGCGTCATGCTCCAATGGCCGAACTCGGACAGCTTACCAGAGGAAGGGAGCAACGAGGAGACCCCCTAGCTGTGCACATGCGCAACACCCTCAAGAGTGTGAGCCGGTGGAAGCATGGAAAGCCGAGTGGGGCGGGGGTGGGGTCGTGCAAGATGGCGGCACCAAAGGCTCCGCGAGCACCCTGTTGTGCGATATTGGTTGCAAGGAAGGTTCGAACTCGTTTACGTCTTACGGTTGTTCGAGCACCCCACAGGCTTAAGAAAGCACATACATCAGAAGCCTTCAGAAACGCCAAGCCACGATGAGGCCATGTCTCCTCATCGGCCTTGCCGGTTCGGCAATTGCCCCTATCCTTTTCGGTGCCCTGCCGTGCGCTTCAGAGCCAGGTTACCTTCAGTCGCAAACCTAGCAAATGTTTGCGCTGACAGCCAGTTTGCGCCATAGCCGTAGCCGCCAAGGCCGCAGGGTGTGCTGTTCTTGTGACCGAAACGAGTCCTTGTGCGACTTGTGTGTGCTTCTGTGCCACACTTGGCGTTCAAGATGTGAATTTCCAGAACTTCCGCGACCTCGGGCGTCTGAGGTTTGGGACAGTCCCTGCCAGTCATCTTCGCTGCCCGTGCGCTCGACGGCTTCTTCTGCGGAAACATGGGCGTGGCTTCGCTTGGTTGGTCAAAGAAAATCCAGTGAGACATCGTTGAGCAGCCTGCCGTCGCAAGTTGACTTGTTAAGAGTTTGATCGGCCTCAATTCGGGTTCATGAAGCTGATGACCGGACTACTTCAGCCGGACTTGCAGCATTTTCTTTTAAGCTGGTGTGTGGCAACAAGAGATTTCGCAGCGATGCACCACGTGGGGCTGAGGTCACACGAACGTATTTGGGCGAGATAGTCGATGAGACTAATGAGGCCCACGGGAGAGCCGGCTTTGTAAACACGCCGATGCTCGGTTCGGTTTCATGTGGTGCTCAAGGTTGTGAAGGGAGGGATTAGACCGGGCATCACCCGCCCGGTCTAAGTTCTAAGCCAGCGCTGGTCCTTCGCAGAGCTACGACCGAAGGCTGCCCGTGCGCCCCTTTGCAAATTTCCGTATGAGATTTGTGATTTATGAGGTGCCAACACCCCAGCCTCCCAAGCCCGACCGCGAAGGCGCGAGGCTTCAGCTTTCTGGCTCTTTGCTTCTCAGTGGGCCTTTTCTTGGGACCCATCTTGGGAGGAGAGCTGCTCGAACCAGAAATCTGGCTTCTGCTTTGCGGGAGCAGCTGCAGTTGAATCTTGTGTGAGATGATGTTACAATCCAGACTCGCGACTAGCACCAAGCAAGCTGAAGCAAGATGCCTAATTAAGGTTGGTGTATCCGGCACACTGGGCCCCCAGCATTTTCGGCGACACCGTCTTCGACTCCCATCCTTTCTTGCTGCCCAATCTGACGTATGCAGCATGGCTGAGCTGTATACTGGATGCTATAATGCACGAACAGGTTGCATCATCACTCGGAGATAGCTGCAGCAGTCATGGCACAAGATTCCCTTCGTGTCTGGAGTAGCGGCTTCTGGTGCATAAGTTTTTTTTGTCTGAGGCCATTTTCGCAGCAGTATCCTGGCCCCTTATCTGCAGCCAGTAGGATGGCTTGGAAGCTCAGCGGCGCAGCAACAAGTTGTGCGACGAAGCTTGAACAGAAAAGATCCTCACCTCGAGCCTCGGATTCCCTCAGACTGTCCACACGTCGGACGTTGCGACAGCAAGTCTGAGCAGGAACTGTTTTCCCCACTTAAAAGCTTAGCAGAACAGTACCTTTTCGACCTGATCAGGTGCATTGGGGCGACTTTTTTGGAGGAGTGGTCTTCGAAGCAATCCCTGATGGTTCCCTGTATTCCTGTTTCATGCCACGCTTCAGCAAGGGACGACAACCCTGAGATCAAAAGGTTATGCGGGAATTCACAAGACTGTTGGGCATTCATGGTGCCACCGACCAGTAGACTAGCAGTTTTTGCAGCGCTCTGCAGGTTCTCGGCGGTCAAGTAAGCAGACTGTGTGTGGAAGCATAGCAGCATATAGCAGCAGTGCGAAGCCCTCGAGGATGCCACTAGCCAGGAGAGTGTATAGTCAGTGCAAAATTCAGAAAAGGCAGACAAAGGGCCTTGTCGCGCAGGAGACATTACCCAAAAGCCAGCGCTGCGGCCGTCATCGAAGCACCGAAGCCTTTCCGCCAGGTTCTAAGACGGCGCAGCATTTTCTCAGCCTGTGCGTTGACATACCTGAGACGTGTTGAGTGTCTGCCGGGGCAGACACTTGGGCAGTCGATGGCAGATCATGGCAGGTCGCAAGAGGGAGGGCTCAGGACAACGAAAACACGATCAGGTGGCAGCAAGGCTATGCAAGAAGGGCATTGAGCACTGCTCGAACTTCAAGCCAGCAGTGACGAAGTTTAGCGGTGGAGTTCTCTATGAATATTGGATTCCGAGCATGGCCTCGTGGCAACTGGCCGAGGCTAATGAGGGAAAGAGTGTTTGTCCTTGCACAAAAGCCATGACACTAGAATGCTTTGTCGGATTCTTCCTTCCTCCCGTGCGGAGCTTTTGCGGAATCTGGACAGATATCCAATGCCTTCTTGAGCACTGACTGGCTCAAACTTTCAAGTTCCATGCTGTCTGCGTTACACCTGCGGCAGTGCTCGGAGGTTAGGGATTGACAGTGAGAGCTCCACTGGCCTTTGGGCTAAACCAGCCCGCCGCCGGGAGCTCCGCGATCTGTCTTCGCTAGGGGCGGATATCGATTTTTCCCGCGAAGGGTCGCGGCGGCTCGCAGGCTGAGGGAGGCTCAAAAAGAAGGTTTGGGTGGGGCAAAGGAAAGGAACCGGAGAGCTTCACGGCTTGACCTGCTCCAAGGCCTACCCCGTCAATGCGACGGACGCTCTCAGGCACAGATCCCTCAGGCTCTGATCCGCGTGGTCAAGCGGGCAGTCATTGCTTCGGAACCAGGTACTGGACACAACTTGGCCTAGAGTCTGTGGGATGCTGTACCAAAGCAATGTTGTCAGCTAGTGGGAATAGGTGCAGTAGCAGAAAGTGCAATCTGACGCAGTGTGACGGGCGATTGTGACTGAAACGCTGTCCCGTGATGTTGTGAAGGATTTCGAAATCTCTTGATTTTTGTGTGAAGTCGTGGAATGAATGTTGTTTGGGACATGATTGATCTCGACCAAAACCGTGTCGCTAGGGAAGGTGCTGCGGTGAATTAACAGCCCATGCCGGCCTTTTGCAGGTGCGCCTCGTTCATATGTTTGCGAGGATGCCAATGAACCTGCGAACCCAGGACACGAGTGTGAATTGGGACCACCTCTCATGGCAAGCCGCAGGCTGTGTAAGATTGCGACGTAGATGGGGCGCTGCGCAACAATTAGCACAGACACGAGAGTTCCATGTTGTTTCACCCGATTCTACGATGGCTTGGGGATTATCAACTCCTGAAGGCTCTTCAAGGCTAGGGCAGTCATAAGGCCACTTGTACTTGACCTTGGACATGTGAGGAAGTGCTGGCGGCAAGTGCTATCCAATGACAGTAATCCAGAGCCTTGGTTTAGATTAGCTCACATCCAGATGCACGGTCATGCATAGGAGATTGAACTGGAGCCGTTCGGTTCGCTTGCACCGGACATTGCTTGCTTCCGCATCTACACACTCCAAGACTGATTGCAAGGCATTGGTTCACCAGACCCCACAGTCCCGCAGACTGCCCCACCAAGCGCCAAGTGCCCAGGGTCATGATCGCGTACTGTGGCCTGTCGGGATGCGTAGCGGCGCAGAATCAGCTGATGATTCTGTTGGTGCCCGGCTCTCAGCATCTTCTGAGGTCGACGACACATGCTCTGAGTGTGCGGACCCAGATCCCAAAGCCACTCAGGTCATATGACCGCTCAGCTGATGGGTTTGCCTTCGGCCCACAGGAGATTGGGATCATGCAAAACATAGGCCTGCCGGGAAACTTGTTGACAGTTTGCGGGGCAATTCTGAGCCCACGATCGCCCCTTGTCAAAAAAGTCCGTTCCAATTCTTGCGAGGCGCCGTTGGACTGTTGATGTCTCAGCTGTTTCTCTACCCGACCCTGACAAAGAAGCTGGGCCTCTTGCCAACACGAAGACGCGTTCACCCATCCCTGTCGAGAGAGTGGAGAGAGGAGCGCAGCGAAAGAGATGAGTGAGCCTGGGCCTAAGCTCAAGCCCAGAGCTGTATTAGCTGAGGTGCCATCCCCGCGGCTGTAGCCCCTAGAACACACTGAGCCGCAGTTTGTGACTGAAAAAACAGACCCGCCGCAGAATGGCAAAGGCCGAGAGAGGCGATGCTTTCAAGCACAAGAAGCACACCTTGAATCAGTGCTTCTCAGGTTTCCTGAATACCTTCGTGATTGGGTGCGTGTTGTGCAATCTTTCCTATGGCCTGTTCCCAATTTATGGTGCCGCGGATGCAGTAGCCACATTTGCGCAGCTTCAGTTTGGACTCTGAGGGTCTGTCATGATGCCATCACAGTTCACTGGCTCACTCTTCTCATCCCGAGGTCTCTATGCAGATCCGGCAACTTACGGTGCCATGCCTTGAAGCTTTTCTCCCCCGGCAGCGACGAGAGTTGAGGCTGTCACTCTTGTTCCCGCTCCTGTAAAAAACGCATAGTCATGGGGCTGACGAACTTGTTTGCATCGCCCCTGGCTTCGAGATTGTTGCTTTCTGAGCGAAGCTTCCAGCAGTTTGTAGCACCAAGTCTGCATGTGCAGGAGTCTGAGATTCTAAACTGTCTACAGTTTTCCTTTCGACACTCGCATGGCCGCAGGCTCTTGGAGATTCTTGCCTTTGGGCCTCTGCCAGTTTTTCTACACAGCGGGGACAGGCATGATGTACCCCACTACCTTCGCATTCATCAACCGCTGCTCGGTCGCAGCGAATGGACTTCTCCCTTGCTCGTAGGCAGCCTGAAGTCGAAAGTGAAGACTCACGGGCGAGCGTCAAAGACATGCGACCATCGGCGTGGACCCGGCGTGCAATGGTGTCAAATCCGGGTATGTAGCCAGGACGAGTGAAGTTCTGGAGAGAAAGTGCGACGACTGTGATAACAGCTTTGGCTGGAACTGTGAACGAAGTTAAGGCACCAGTTGACCATGCACTGCCCAAACTGATGTTGAATGTTGAAACCTGGGATCGCATGGCATGAATGCATGCACGTCAACTTTCCAGGTTTGAAAACTAAGATCTCTCGGCCTGGGCACCGCAAACTTATCCTCAGGCGCATCGGAGGGCATGAGCCGAGGGGCCGTCAACGGCTGGGCAAATTCCACGGGCTCCCTGGCTGCTTGGATCCTCACGTTGCACAGTTCTTTGGACTGCCCAATTCCGAAAGGAACTTGGAGCCCTACGTCGCTAAGGCCAGTAGTCACCACATGTTCGAACGAACGAAGCACAGGTGCATTGTGTCGTGCAGTCTTTCCACCTGCAGCTGCTGCTGCTCGGCTTTCAATGCTTCAGGAGAGTCTGGAATGTATAGGTGTCGGTGACCACGTTCTAAATGCGGACTCGGGCAGATGCACATGACTCATATTATGCTTATGCTTCAGTCCTGTCTTGAATGCGGGATGCAATGCGGCGAGTTGGACCTCTCATCTGATGGCAACTGCCGCCGAGGCGCTCCTGGGTCAATGTAACCGTTGCTTGTCTCGGCTTGAGTGCAGCTGCGGCTGCGAGATGTCTAAGTGGAGAACTTGCGCACTGTCGTGTTTGGGCGGCGGGACTTGAGGACTGGGGCCGTTTGGCCGCTACATCCCTTTTTATGTTATCACTTTCATTCTGGTCCTGACCCTGGCCCTGGCCTGAGTTACGTCGCAGCATCGCGAATCGCAGCAGCACCAAAAGAGGTCCTCCGGTCCTCCTTCCGCTTCTGAGCTTAGGCAGTCTCCTGGACCGGGTTGCGCAAGATCGATCAGAAGAGTGTGCGCACCGTCACTTCTCAGACCGCTCAGAGCAGCTGCGCGGATGAGGAGGACTGTAGAAGATCGCGGCGCGAGCCGCTCATGGAGAGTTGAAGCTTCAAGACAAAGGCTCGGGGTCCAAGAATGGTTCTGGCAGTAATCCTAAGAGTGTTAGAGGGGTGGTCCGGGGTGGTGCTCTGGTTCATTACCGATCCTCAGCAGTCCAGCCTGGATTGAAGCTTTGCTCCAGGCTGGCGTTTCAGGGTCGGCTAGACCCGCGGTTCAATTCAGCGTGACTCCCTCCGATTTTCGCCCAGGTTTTCTGGGTTGACACAGATTTCTTGTTTGCTTGCATACCCCTTTCACCTCCCGTCTGCTTGGGATTCGGAGGCTGAGCTGCTAGCAGCTTGCTCCGTTCAAGGGATGTACAGACAGTTGCAATGTGCGGAAAATGCATCACGATGAAAGGGCCACATCCGACAGTCCAATGAAAGTCGGTTAACATGGTTAGGACCGTGGTCGGCTGATAAGGGAACAGGTGTCACCGGGTCATTCGCTGCTGCCGCACCTGCCCTTCCCCAATTTCGGTGCAGCAGTAGCGTGTGCTGTGGTGCCTCTCTTGGCGTGCTCATGATCGATCAAGTCCTGTGGCTCGAGAAGTGCACGGGAGCTGCGTTCTTGGAGCTCCAGACCCAGGCATCGCTTCAGCATTTTGCTACAAAGTGCTCAGTCACATGAAGAGCACAAAGAGCCATGGACTGGAGATGTTTTGCTGTCCTGCCGCTCGCTGAGACTCTTGTGACCGCTTGCTTGATGTAGGTCTGAATCAGATTTCAGGCGAGCCGCAACCTCCACTAGAGACAATCTGCATAGAAGCTCATGTGTGAGAGAGCAGTTGGTCCAAGGGTCAGCTTCGGCTTCGCAGCAGAAGCTTCGCACTTACTTGGATGCTGCACTGATGTTTTCTCCGAAGCCGTGCTCAGCATTGCACCTTCAAGCTCACCCTAATCTAAGTAAGGTGCCTTGCGCGGGCCTTCCCTTCCGTTGCGAGCCTGGCGGTGAGCCCCGGACTCGGAAGCAATGCATGGGTTGGAGGTGGTTGGCGGGAGTGTTTCGGGTTTAGGGTTTTCTTGTTCGGTTTTGGAGGGGCTGCAGTCCGGGCTTTCCTGTGGCCCTGTTCTGCCTGCAGCGAGTTTGGGCCTTCTTGGCCTCGATCCGGCTTGGGTCCTTGTCATCCCTTTCTAGGCACTCATCTTCTGCCTTGGTACGGTACCTGGTAAATGAGACCCCTAGCTAGATACTGACCGAGCCTGTTTGTTGCTGTGTGTGACTCCATCTTGTGTTTGGCTGCATTTAGTACTACATGCGAGATGCCACAATACGTGATGCTGCCCGTAAGCCAAGCACCATGCAGTAAATCGCGATACAACACCGTATCATTTGATATGCATTCCAGCTAGGGCATGCATGTGCACCTGTATGGTCACGTGCTCTGCCCCCCCCGCCCCCTCCGGCCCTGCATTGTCTATGGTCGAGGATTTCCCCCCCCCTCCCTGTGGGGTGTGGCCCTATTCTCCCTGTGGGGTGGTTGCGGGGTTTTGGGATTTTGGGTTTAGCTTAAGCTTTTGACTTTTGGGTTTAGGGTTAAAAGGCATAAGGCTTCGAGTCGACAAGGGCTTAGGGAGGGTTTTCGGTGTAGGTTCGTTAAGGTTGACGGTTTATGTCTTCTTTTAGGCGTAGAGCCTGGACTTGGGCGAGGTTTAGAATTGGGTGTAGGGTTGATAGTACGGGTTCAGGTTAATCAAAACAGGAGCAACACGCTCCTGCGCTATGTCATACTTGGAGGGTCGGGGGACTTAGTAACTGGTTATTTTAGGGACTTATAAGTACCATAACCCCAATTAGGCTCCCTTTTAGGGTACTTATAAGTCTACTTACTACCTACTTACTAAGTTCCCCGACCCTCCAAGTAGGGTTTTTGGCTTGCGTACGATGCTGGCCGTGTCGGTGACCCCTGACAGCCCCTCCAGCTGCAGCTCCACGGCCCCGACCCCGCTCCGCAAACGCCAGCCCCCTCCTCCCCGGCCCTCTACCAGACCAGGGGGGGTCAAAACGAAACATCTGCGCGTGCTTACTTACCTGCCTGCATGGCTGCTTGCCTGACCCTCTACCTACCATGATTGAGGCACAGGTAGGCAGGAATCGGCAGGAAGGTAGATCGTAGGACGGCAGGAGGGTCGGAAAGTGGGAGGAATGGAATAAGGTGGGAAGGAAGGAGGGGCAGGGACGTTGGGTCGTTGCAAGCATGCATGTCAGCCACTACAAACGCAACGAAGTGCAGTGTTTGTCTTGCGCGGTGCTTGTTGCCTGCTTGTTTTGAGCTTCCTCTCAATCTGTCCGACGCGGGCAGGCCTGTGCCGTGCAGGCTGGAGAGAGGGAAAAGAGCTGAGAGATCAGGTGTGCAAGAGTATGTCTATGGTGACGGGAGTAGGCCCGCATAAACCGAGAGTGCAAGGCTTCAGGCCTCGTTGGTTGTAGCCTTCGATTCCTGTCTCTCTGCGCGCTTGACCAGGCCAGTTTCGGCTTTCAACTGGCCAGCAATCCTGGACCTCCTCCGGAGCGACGAGGCTGTTGTTATGAGATTTTTGGCGACCAGTCTGGCTCTGGGTGGCTTTCGTGAGAGGCGGCGGCGCTGCTCGGTGCGTCCCCTGCACTGCATGGTGAGGTGACTGCGGCGGTGAAGAGCGGAGAAGGTGGGGGACGTGGACAGTGAGACCCAAACTGAGAGTTGACGGACGTGTTCCCTGTTGAGGCGTGGTCTGTGCATGCTGGTGTCTTCAGCCGAAATCAGGTTTGGGGCAGATTGGGGCAAGGGAGGGTTCCGGGACTTACAGAAGGGCACGCCCCAGTCCACTATGTAACCCGCCGGCACACCAGCCCGCCAAATATCAACGCAATTTTTTTTTAAAAAAACTATTTTCCAAAATTTTAACCCAAAATTTCCGTAAAAATATTTTCCAAAAATCACCGTTATACCGTTAAGCATAAATCCCCGTTACTTCTCCGTCCAAAATCCCAGTAAAATATTTTCACAAATTTTTATCCTAAAACTTTTGTAAAAATATTTTTCCAAAATCCACGTAAAACCATATCCCAAAAATCCCAAGCCTAAACCCAAGAAAAAACACCTTCCCCCACAAATTCCCGTTATTCCTCAACCCGTAAACCCAAGCCGTAAACCCAAGAATAACAATAAGCCTTATAGTTGGGGCAAGGTGCCTCTAATGAAATTTAATATTATATAATAATAATATTAAACTACATTTTTTGAACTATAATATCTGAACGACTTTCACCACAGGCAAGTCTATGAGTAAACCAGTTAAAATGTTCTTCCCATTTTTCAGGCGTTACCATCAATTTGCAGATTTCGCATGTCTTGTGTCCTCTTGCTAATCGTGTTTCCAATTGCTTTTTAAGCATGTCATCAACGAGTTTCTGTTTTTCTTTTTTTGCTTGTTTCTCATCCATTCCTTCTTCTGCAATCCGCTTATTCAATAGGTGATTTTTAGTTTCTACGTGTCGTTTCCAATTATTCTTTAATACATCCATTTTGCAAAATTCACAATATATTGTAACAGTTCTCCATTCTTTTACTTTCTCGGGGTTCTTTTCTTTGTATTGTTTAGCTTTTGTATTCACGACGTCTTTATTCTTTTCATAATAATTTCTCGAATAGTTAGAACATGTTAAACACTGTGATTTGTAAAATTCTGTAATCTCCTTTTCTCTGTTACACTTTGAACATACCTTTTTCTCAATCTCACTCATCCCTACTACTAAAGAGGAACTTACCTTTAATACCCTTTCCTATAAGCCGTAAACCAAGAATAACAATATGCCTTATACTGGGGCAAGGTGTGTTGTGCATACATCGCTACTGATTTGGTGGTGAATGCCTAATAGAATGATGAAAAGCCATCTGTGCAATGCGAGACACTTTAGTTTTGGATGCACAAACCCACATAATGCATGCAGAAATCCGCATTGATTATGCCCAAACCCGCATATTTATGCCCAAAACCGCATAACGCATGCAGAAATCCGCATTGATTATGCCCAGAACAGCACCACACAACACACCGACACACGACACGCCGACACACGACCGACACACACCGCTGTGACCACACGCCACTATGATACACAGAAAGCTACACTTTCAGCAATTCGTGACGCAAATATCCGCGCCCATTGATATAATAATGTTTTTGCCCTAAAACAGTTTTTATATCATCAATACTATAAGAATTTTCACTCCACGAGCTCTTTCTCTCTTTATCCAATTTATCTTTTTTCTTAAATATTTTGACTTTATCGCCTTTTTCTAATTCGGGATACTTTCGAGTTTTTGTTGCATTCATTGCGATATTAGACTTAACTTTGAGTTCGTTTTCGGGCTTTCGTGCTTCTTTGGGCACTATTCCAGTTGCTGAATGAACCATTTTATTATTATATGTAAGCATAATTTCAAATATGTAATCCGTCCATTGAATATTCTCTTTACCTTTCTTTTCGCCGGCTTCAACTCTTTTAAACAACATATCTTTGAACGTGCGTATGAATCTCTCGCTAAAAGAACTGTGACCCCTTGTTTGATACGTTTCTATTTTCTCTTTATCAAAATATTCTTTTACTACGCTACTGTTTAAACTACCTTCCTCGTCTGAATATATTAGCTCGGGGGCTTTACCCAACTTGTTTATTCCTTCCATGATTCCCGCTAATAAATCGGGTGGTTGCTTACTTTTGATAGGAACAACTACAGCGTATTTAGAAAAGACATCTATCATAGCTAACCCAATCCTAAACTTTGGTTTTTCAAATCGTTGTTTGTAATAAAGAATAAGTCGATTTGGTATTCGTAGTGTGCATGGGGAGCAATAAACGAATTAAATCCTGACATAGGTTTTTTTCTTTCTATGTTCTTTTCAAACCATGCCTTAACGTCAGCCATTGTAATACTCTTATCCTTCGCTTTTGCATCTTTAAAAGTTGTGGCTTGTGACCCAAATCCGCTTCTATCAAAATAGATATCGGATATTATCTTATCTTTATTAGAATTACTCATAATAATAAAGATGAGATTTAAATATTAATATTGTTCTGTTTGTTACCTTGCACAACAATTACACATAATGCACATACTGTTGCAATTGTTTATATAATGTGCTTTCTCATTGTCAAGCCTATTAGCTGTTAAATTGGTAGTGAGCTTGTGGTCAATCCTTTCAACTACAAAGGGTTCGTTACAGTCGGTGCATCTGTTTTTTAATTGACCCATGAGCCATTCAACATTTACATAGTCCTCTTCGTTTATTGAACGCCCCGCTTCTATATCTTGTGATTTGTATTGTTTAACCTTTTGGTTAAAATATCGTTCGACTTCATGTTCTTTAATGTCTCGTGCTATTTCATACTTATAGAATTTAACTCTGTTTAAATCCTTACTTCTCGTGAGGGATGTATACAACCACTCTTTCGAAACATAATTATACATCCAATCGTAAATTACTATATCGCCATCAATTGAGCAACCTTGCTTACTATGGCATGTGTAACACGAAGCATAAATAAAGTTCTTTCTCATCAAAGCTAAACTAATATCTTGTTCTGTGTTTGTTTTTGTGTTTTTGAGTGTCAGAATGTTATTATTAATATTGGTTATCTCATACTTAAAATTAACATTAAATTTCATGTTCTTGAATCTTGTATAAACACGACAAATAACCAAATCGCCAATTACATACTCCTCTTCTATGTTTTTCATCTTCCGAATATGTTGTGATACTTTCCTACATGTTTCGTTGGTGTATGCTATGTTATTATCAATGAGTTCTATCTCTTCTGTGTATTCAAAATATTTCTCAATAATCTGTTTATTTGTCATGTCTGTTTTAAAAATGTCATGATGAATATTTGCTAATTTTATCCTGTCCTCTTCATCGGTTAACCTCTTGCATATTTCTAAATAAATATACTTCGTAAACATTTGCTTTATACAACTGTCTAAATATGTGTGGTAATCTTGTGTGTTAGTTATATCAACAACGCCTTGTAATTGGTGTTCGTCGCCCGTGGCTACGATAATTTTGTCTGGGTTCTTTTCTAAAAATGTTTTTACCCTTGCTAAAACTGGAACATTATTAAAATAGATTTCGTCAAAAACTATAACATCATACATAGAATAGTCAAAATCTTTCATTTTTTCTTCGCCAACTTGGATAGAAAAGAACGTATTAACTGTTACTGCTTCTACTCCGCATTCTTGATTTAAATTATTCGTAGGTGTTACAAACAGTATTTTTTTATCTTGTATCCGCTTGGGTATATGCGATTTTCCACTCCCAGCATATAGGGATTTAATTAATACGTGCTTGTGTTCGAGAACTTTCTCAACCGCTTCTTTGCTATCCCATTCGTCTTTTAACATAATTCTTTCATTAACAACTTCGGGTATTTCTATTGATTGGTTCTGTTTCATCTCATAATCTCGATGAGGGAAGCCGAATTTATTTAAAACGCCTTTCCAATCGCCGATGTCCTTACCGAACGTCAGTAACTTCATGGCTTTTTGTAAATCCTTCCTTAATATTGTAAATGCATCTGTTTTAACACTAAAGACGTCTATCTCATTTTCTCGCAGTGTGTTATAATCCTTGTATATTCTGTAATTATGGTATTGGAGTAAAAGCTCCTTAATGTAACGATAGCCATTTTTCAAAACGGCGCGGTCTTCAACATTTAGAACGTAATATCGTCCTTTGTTTTTTGTATCTTCGTCTGATGCTTCTTCTTCATTATCACTATCATAATCGCTATCATCCTCGCTATTAACTTCTTCTTCTTCTTTCTCGAACTGCTTAATAATATTAATCCTACCTCCATACATGTATTGATATAACTGAGCTTCTCGCAAGTCCTTGAATAAAACCGATTTCTGAGCCGTTGTTACTCCCTTCTCTAATAAGCCGATATTCACATTTGCTATTTCTTTTTTTAGTTTGGTGTCTTCTTGGGTATCATCTGAGATACGAGTTTCTACTAATTCCTTAACAATCTTTTTATAATCACAATTATATATAAAGGAAGGCTTCTTATAATATTTAATGGTGATATCATCATTCAGAACATTTTTTAGAAACTTTCCGTAACAAAGGCAGAACCGCTTGTTGAAGAACAGATTAGCCTTACACACTTCCACAGTGTATAAGACTAAATCCTCAATTTCCTCGCCATTGTATTTTATCCATTTGTCAAATTGGTTAAATACTGGTATTTTTTTCATTTTGGTAAGCGCGTGTGTAAATGCTTTTGTCATATCTATCTCGCATGCATTCTTATGAGAAGGCTCTATAAAATGGTGATATTCTTGATTTTCAACTTTGCCCGTCATTTGGTTAAACTTTTCGCGATATTCAATGTGTCGGTATTTGTCTTGAATCTTACCACTTGGCACAATGGTTCGGTATTCGTCTAATACATCAATGTCGGTATCTGTATAAAAGGATTTATGTAAAGGATTAAACAAAGCCTTATTAAACTTAAACATCGCCTTGTTCATATTGTTGAATGTTGTCTCGCATTTGACTCTAACACTTCCGTGTATACAAGAAGGCACTAAATTCTGTGTAGCTATTATATAAGTGTTCTTCATAAGTCTTAATTTGATTTGGCTTATCGTTCCCGCATCATATCTTATTTTAGGTTCATAACCTGATTCCACTATATCGCACAACACGCCGATTAAATCGTTTTTTGAATGAATGAGTTTATATTCCTTGTCACGAAGCTTCTGCGAAGTTTGCGAGGCTTCTGTCGAAGCATCCTTTTGTGGTTTCTTGCCTTCGATTTCTTCTTCTGTGGGTTGATGAAGTTTAATGATGTCATCAATCTTATCAAAGATTATATATTCACTTGGTTCTTCGGACTTGTTTAAATGAAAATCGATGGGGGCTCTCACCTTCAAATTCATGTAATCTCTTCCCTTATGTTGTTGTAAGCTGGATAAGTTAAAGTTCATAACGTAAATATGGTTATTCTTAACAAGCCCGTAAAAGGCTCTGATTTTTTATTGACGTGTTCTGTTTCATAAATGCAATTCCCTATGATGTCAAAGATTCTCACAGGAATAGTAAAATGGTCGAAGACAACCTCCATATCTTCAATCGAAGCGCCTTTTTTATTAAACTCTTCTTCGTTCATCTTCAATACATCTAATATCTTCTCTCTTGTTAATTGATTCTTTTTTCTCGGACAGTCTTTATAATGTTCTACCAATGCATTTACCCAACATTCATTTTCGATATAATCGTTTCTTGCGATAGCCTCTTTGATTGTGGAAGCGTTGGGGTTAAATGCCGTTTCGATATATTCGTGATACATGCTAACATTCTCGGCATTTTTAAGCTTTTCCTTTTTTTGTTCTCTTTTCCCATCTCCGTCTTCAATCTCTTCTATGCTTAAAATCTTAACGGCAGATAGGTAGTCTGCCGGATATTTATAATAAAATTCTTGCATTTTAGGGTCAAATGCTAATATTTTCTTTATATGGTCTAATAACTTGTCGTTGTAATAATTTTTACCCTTTTTAGATTTTCTGAATTTTCTCTCAACGCGTTCTTGTCCTTCCATCGGTTCTTTTATAACAAAATTGTTAATAACCTCATCGGGGATATCTAACTGTATCGTGTTAGGTAGCTTAGGAGATGCTTGTCTTATTTCGTGATTTACCCACCCGAATATTCTGTCATAATCGTCATAAAACGCAATGTCTGATTTTTTGGCTTTTTCCTTATTTAACTCTACGTAAAACAAAAAGTCGATTAGATAACGTTTCTCTTTTTGTCTCGCTCTTAAATCTTCTTCATCACCGACATTTCTCATAAACTTCGGCGGTTTCTTCTTCCGCTTGGTCTCTTCTTTTGCACTTGCCATTCTTTTATTCAGTGGTTCGTTCTCCTTCCATTTGTCAATATTTTCCTTGTATTGTGTTAATGCTTTTTGGTATTCTGCGGGCTTTGGTGACAAAAGCCCTTTAATTAATTTTTGTGCTGTTGTGTTTTGGGTAATCTTGCGTTCTTCGAAGAGTCTAATAACTTCATTAACTTTTTTCTGTTTGGTTTTGTTTAGTTTTTGTGTTTCTTCGTTTAATGTTTTGGTGTAATTTTTCGCATCAATGCGTAAATTACGTAAGTGATTTTTTATAATCTTGCTCGTCATACTATAGCCTATATATTAATTTATATGCTCTACTTCCCTTTAAGCACCTTTGGGTAGGGTTCTTTCTTGTCCGGAGCCGTTATAAAGCAACTTAATATAATTACTACACTATATTAAGTAGCTTTGTTTTTTGGGCATCCTATTACCCTCTGTTGTTGGAAGGCTTGACATCTCAATGTGTTGTGATGTTTCTGTAGCTTGGTTTTCTGAATAAGTTTTGAACAATATTCGCACTCAACACGACACATTATATTTTCGCGGTAGTATTTTTAAAATATTCTGGGTCAGATGGTTTATTATTATATGTCCCGTCGGCATTTCTTCGCCATGGGGCACTCTTCCTTTGCTTGACTTTTTCTTCGTGTGTTTCTTCTGTGCTTGTTTCTTCTACGATTTCTGGCTCGGGGGTCATTACGGCTTAAGTAGTAACGTGGTAAGCCTTTAAGTGTATTTCATTTTTTTACTCTTTAAATGCTTTTATGAGCTTACAGATTGGACTGATGCCCTTGAGCTTCTCCTGCTTCGAATATACTCTATGGTTTCTTGCGAACGTCTTGAACTTATCACGCTTTGGGGTGGGGTTGCTTCATCAACATATTCGATAGTTCTGTCGGAACTTTCAACTGTTTCGGGTTGCGACGAATTAATGTATTCGCTTAATGCTTCTTCTTCAACAGGCAACAATACGCTTCTGTTTGAACTTCTACGCGAACTCGATGATGCCGAAGAAGGTTCATAAGACTTTTTAACATTCATAGGCAAACTATTTTCGCTTTCTTCCGTTTGTTGTTTTTCTACAGATTGTTCATTCTCTTCTTCTTCTTGTTCGATTTGTTGCCTTCGGTTTTGCATTTCTTCTCTTTCTTCCTTAAATTCATCATCCGCAAACACACCGTCGTAAATTCTTTGCATTATTGATTTCTTTTGCGTTCTTTCTCTTTCGTCTTCTTGTTGGTTTTCAGTTATGTTTTCGCTTTCTGCTTCTTCTTCTATTCGTTTCTTAATTTCTTGTTCTGGGGTTCTTATGCTTTCGCTTTCTGTTTCGTCGAATGTATCTGTTTGCGTTCCTTTCTCTGGGTTATTATTATTTAACATTATCGTTTTTCTATCGTATTTCCCTAAATCAAAATCATCAAAATCGACATCATCTAATAATATCCCTTGTTGTGTTCTTCTTTGACGTTCTGGCAATATTTTTAATCTGTGTGTTCTCGCTTCCCTTTCAATTTCTTCAAATGTCGGGCGTAATCTTAACATATATATTATTACTTAATATTTTATACTGGTAAAAATGATTTTGCTATTGCTGTTGCTCCTGCTTTTGCTAATGTTTCTACTCCTGCCTTTGCCCCACTTATAGCAATATCTTTTATCGTATCCATTCCACTCGACGACGAAGCACTACCGCCACCTTTACCTTTGCCTTTTTTCATTTCTCGCCATTCTACCATTCTCTTTTGTAATAATTGGTCGTTGACTTGGTCAGTCCATCTGCCCGTTTGTATTAATCTATCTATATAATTTATCAAATAATCTTTTCTTGTTTGATTTCTTCCTTTCCCATTTACTTTAAGTTTTGCTATTTCTTCCTCTTGTTCTGGCGTTAATTCTATGCCTCTCAAGAATAACTGAAATCTGATGTCTTCTTCTTGAACGCTTTTGTCTTGCCACTTTGTTATTTTTGTTGAGTAATCTATAGTTTCTTTATGTTTTCTCGCTTGGGCTGGTGCTTTTGTTGTTTCGTCATCATCGGCTGGAATTAATTCTGGGTCATCGTCAAATTCTTCTTCTTCCTCCTCTCCTTCTTCTATATCTTCTCCTTCTTCTTTTTCTTCGTCATCCATAACACCAACGGGTAAAGATTGCCTATGTGCTTCATCTAAATCAGTCGATGCTCTCGCGCCCGATTGTCTGAGTCTCTCTTCTTGCATTTGTGTATATCTTTGCAATTCCATAGATAACGCGTCCATTTGTTCATTGGTTAATTCTCTTACTGACGGCGCTGTATCAAATGACATTGGGGTCGATGTTCCGCTCGCACGTGCATTTAACATTCCTACCGACGTCCCCGTTGCTATTGCCGTTTGTCTCAATTGTGTTTGACGTTGTTCTTGTTTTAACTTGTCTTCTTCTTGTTTCTTCAGTCCCAAAAAATCAACATTATCAAATTGACTTCCGAACTGATTGTTACGAAACATTGTAGCTCTTCTGTCAATTATTTTCTCTATTGGTGGTCTGTTAGGGTCGCCTTGGCTTTCAATCATACCCACCAATTCATCGTAGGTCGGACGTAATTTTAACTCGGATTTTAATGTTTCAATCATTATTATATTTAAAGTTAGATTTAAATTATTTCTTTCATTATAGTTTTTAATTCGTTTTGACGTTTCTCAAGTTCCTCCTTTGTTCTTACTGGCATCATCGGACGCTCTAACTGTCTGTTAATATCATCTAACTGACCTTGATAAAGTGATTGTTTTTGATGTTTCACCCAATCATTCCGTAACGCAACATTCTTAGCTCTGTTTTCGGCTTCTTCTATTCTTAATTTCATATCTTCTAAATATTTCTTTCTACTTGCTACTCCGAATGTATCTTCAATATCATACGTCTGTTCAACCATAGGCATACGCCGAAACTCTGGTTTGCTCTTATACATACTCATTATTAATAATATTAGATTAAAAATATTATTAATAATTATTTCATATTTGACATTTTTTATTTGACTTTATGACCTCAACTGCTTCTTCAGGGAAATCAATAACATATTTGTCAATCTCATTCAGCATCATTTCAACAATATCATCGTCGAGGAATTCGTTTTCAGTGTTTCTTAAATGTTCCTTGAGTTCGTTTAAAGGTAGTAGTTGTTTTGGAACATGCTGTTCAGATTTCACACACGCCTCCAAAATACCTACTTGTTTTATAAGTTCATCATGAACATCAAGTCCCTTTTCTCGAATTAAATGAAATCCGTAATTGAAAATCAAACTGCCTTTTTCTACATTAGTTAATGTTTTCATATGTTATAATGTAGGAATTACCCTTTAAAACATACTCGTTTTAAACCTTGCTATTTTCTCGGCTTTCTCTTGTTGCTTCAGTTTTTTCATTTCGTTATAGGATTGTTGTAATAACTCGGTTGCCGTTAATTGGCGTTCCGGTGGTTTCATTATAACGGGTTGTTTTGGTGTTGCTTTGGTTTTCACTTCAATTTCTTCGCTATGTTGTATTATTTCGTTCTGCTTGTTTTGATATTTGCTTTTCATTTCTTCCTCTATTTCCTTTCTTAGTTGTTCTTTTAGTTTAGACCCATATGAATTTTGTTGTTTATTAACAGGTAAAGTTTCCGAAGGCTGACCTTTACAATTTCTCGGATGCGAATGTTTTAGACTCTTGGGTAACATTTTTTTGTTACAGTCGGGACACTCAACCATCTCTACGACCTTTACTGTTCTGGGTAATTTCTTCGCCGTTGCTTTCGGTTTCGGTTTCTCTTCCGCGTGTTCTTGCTTTGCTTCTTCGTGCTTTGCTTCCTCTTGTTGAATTTCTGGTGTTGGTTGGGGTTCGGTAGCTTCTTCAATAATATTCTCTACCACCTTTTCGTTCGCTTCTTCATTTTGACTTTCTTGAACTTCGTTATTAATGGTTTCCATATATTCTATATAGAAAATTTATATGTTATTTTAACCTCTTAAAAATGTAAGCGTGAATGATATGTCTATCCCATTCAAATTTACAACTTGGTTAAGATTGTTGGTTAATCGAAAATTTAATCTTCTCAAGTATTTGTTAGAGACATCAATGTAATCAAAATTGCTTAATTCATTATCATTTATTATTCCTAAATAGGGGACTGTTACATTAATCTTTTTAATGATACTTGAATTACCCGCTACTGTTAATTGGTTAAAGTTGCTAATTTCATTACATTGTAAATATAAACTCTTAAAGGGAACCAAATCGATAAAATTAGTAATGTAAGGAACAAGATTAGTATAAGCGTCGGGCGCAGGTGTTGTATTACCCATTACACGATTAATTGAATTTAGATTATTAACATCAACATCGTCTAAAAACGAACCAACGAACGGCGCAACTTCGCCATCTGTTAAGACAACGAATATAACCTCAGAATAATTAACGGCAATTCTAATTTTGTTAGTTGTTGCATTATACCTTACTGTGTATGTATTGGGTCTATCAACTGTATCAAAATAATTATTTAATTGTGTTTCTAATTCGGTTGTTAATTCGGATGCGGTATAATTACCTTCGGGGATTGGTATTTTACGATAAACCGCACCGGACGGAATAGCAGGTGGTAATACTTGATGTCTGAAATATAAATTATTGTTTGTGTTGTTTATTGAATACCACGAATGCGGAATACTCACCTCGTGTATCTGACATAACATATTATCTTCGAGTTGGACAGTTTCGGGTAAGTCTATCGTAAAATCGGATGAAGTGCCATTGACTTTATAACTACTATCAATATATACCTTTTTAAACTTAAGCATTATTAAATAATTGATAAAATAATTTTATAAGTTTATTATATCGAAAACTTCTTATTGCATAAGAAGTTTAAATATTAATATAAATTATCTATGATAATTTATATTTCATCATGCACAAACATAAAAGAAAAAATGAAGGTATATTATACGAAGCACCTAAAACAAGAAATAAACTTAACGACGAAGTTAGGGAAGAATTGGCAGGAACCGAAACCTATTTAACCGATACCCAAGGTTTAAGATTGGCATACGAAAGTCCAAACAGGATTTATAGAAATGGTAGTCAGTTATACATAGCAGGAACAAAAGACCCTATCGATTTTTACGATGATTTAAAATTACCTTTTTATCAAACAAGAAACACGAAGAGATATAAAGATGTTGATAAGTTTATTAAAGACGATACTATTGAAATCGACGGTAAAAAACATTACGGTATTACTGATATAATAAGCCATAGCTTAGGTTCGGCTGTAGGACAACAAATTAATAATGATTATGGTAATATTTTTAGAAGTCGCAGTTACGGTTCGCCTTTTGTTTCAGGACAACGCCCAGAAGATACGGGGACAAACTTGAGAATACGAAAGTCTGGCGACCCAGTTAGTGCTTTTGATAAAGGCAGTATAACATTAAATAGAGGAACATTAGACCCTTTACAAAATCATTCTTATCAAGATATAGGTAATGTTCATAATAAAGCAGGCAATCTACCAATAACACAAGAAGAATTTATGGAACAGTTTGATTAAAATCTTTTCTAAATAATATTAATAATGTATTCTTACAAAACAACATCATATGAGAAGGTAGAGAAGCCAAAACAAGATAAACAATTTAAACAAAACAGTTACGAGGAAATACGAAAAATCGTAGAAGACGGCGGAGAGATGAAACTGAAAGAGACCATTAAGACAAAGAAAGACAATAAAACCGAAAATAAAATTAAGTTTAATTTATTTGATTAAATTTATTATAAAAATATTAATAATCTAAACATAAATATATAAGTATGGAAACATTCGCACCAGAAGATATTCTCGTTGATAACTTGAGTTTTAAATTAAATAAAGGAGCAAGTTATATAACAGATAGAAGAAGTGTCACATTCTGGCCTTCGGGTTCAAATATCTATAAACCTTCAAGTGGTAACCGTGTATTAAAATTTACTTTAAATGGTGAAGATAATAGCTGGTTAGACCCTCAAAGTGTAAGAATATTTTTCACACTAAATAATAAAGATGGAACAAATTTTAGAAAACTACGACCCTTATCATCTCCATATTCCTTTTTCAGAAGAATGAGAATTATTGCAGGTAGTCAGGTTGTTGAAGATTTTGACAGTTATAATCGCGTTCATCATATGTTTTCTAAATTGATGTCATCAGGAGCAAGACGAGATGAGGCTAATGAAGGTTTCGGTTATAGATACGATGATGAACTTTTAACATTAGTAAGCAAGGGAGGAACGGCATTAACTTATGAAGTTAATAGCGCCAATTGTTTAGGTTTTTACAATGAAATGACCGTCGGATTTAAACCGCTTTGTGGCTTGTTCTCACAATTCAAATACTTACCTTTAAAATACATGGGGAATTTAACTATTGAATTAGAACTCGTGACGAATGCTATTGATTGTATCATTGACCCTAATAATTACGACGAAAGCGACACAGGTATAGCGGAAGACATTAGAAATCGTTTTACCGTTGCTGTTGCTGGTGATGTAGGTAAGGCTACAAATACATCTATTGATTGGGAAATTTCAATTGCTCGTGTGGTTTGTGATGTTTGCACCCTTGATAATAATTTAAATAATGAATACGTCAAGCATCTTTTGGAAGGTAAAGGGTTACCCATTACTTATACAACTTATATTACTCAATCTCAATCTGTAAAAGGTTTGGATAGTATCAGTGTCAACGTTATTCGTTCAGTGTCTAAACTTGTTGCATCATTTGTAACTTTTTACAAATCAGGAGACCCGAGTTTTGGTTATGAATATGCCGACAAGGAATTTTGTCGGTTCTATCATCCTCATCAAGCACACAACCCATTAGACGAAGGTATTTATGACATCAACAAAGATTTAGAGTTCCAAATTCAAGTAGGTTCTAAATTGTATCCCGAATACCCTTGTAATTCTATTACTCAATGTTTTTATCATTTACGCAAAGCATTAAACCTACCATTATTTCATCAACACAGTATGAATATCAATTTTAAGCAATACCGCGACAGGCAATTCGTTTTCGCCTTTGATTTTCAAAAGGTAAGTGACAGCAAATACACAGGTCTTAATCTACGTGCCGGTCAAATGATGCGATTAATTGTGAAGCCGGCTGGTGCATCAATTCCAACTAATGAAATGCCGGATAATATTTATATCACGATGCTTTCAGAACAGATATTAGAAATAAAAGACCTTGGTCTCAAAGTATTCGATTAAATTTAATATAACATTCTAATAATAATTTATCTAATTATTATTATAATGGTATTGACATTGAATAATACAAATACTTTAACAGCAAATGAAATTATTGTAAATGGCACTAATCTTTCAGACTTATATGCGACAAAAGCAGAAATAGGAAACAACGCCCAAATAACAACAAATACGGACGATATAGCAGTTTTAAACACAAAACAATTACAAAATTTTAATAATATTAATGCTGTTAATACTAATTTAACGAACAATTATCAAACTAACACTCAGTTAAGTAGCAATTTTTATAATAAAACGGAGATAGATACAACACTTACCAATTATTATACATCGGCACAAATAGATACAAATTTATCTACTAATTATCAAAACAATACATTATTAGCTGCCAATTTTTATAATAAGAGTGAAGTAGATACATTAATAGCAGGTGCGGGCGGCGGTGGTGGCTATACTGATACAGAGATTGATAATTTATTAGCTTTAAGAGTTCCAGTTAGCGATTTTACTGATAGATTTAAAACAAATCCTATTATTGATTGTAGTGCCCCTACTGTTATTCACAGTGGATTAACATTAAACAACGAGACAATAAATATATCGCCGACTACAGGATTATTATTTTCTAATCAATTCGGCGGAGGAGATAAAATAGTATCAGTATTTAAAAACGCTACAAATTATATAACATTACAAGGAAATAAAATTATATCAAACGCTACAAGCGATGACAGTGTTGTAGATTTACAGTTAAATCCGTCAGGAAATGTTAATATAACTAATGATTTAACTGTTTCTAACTTAACAGTGGATGGAATCAGTTTAACAAATAATATTAATATTGGTGGTATTATTGAATTAACTGATGCTAATACAAGTATTGAAAGATATACTAACGTTACAAAATCAAATGTATCAATGGATTTAAGAACAGACCAGCAAGCAACGAGAATAATGTTAGGAACTTCAACAGATGCGGACACTAATACATTTATTGAATGTAATAGTTCAACAGGAGGAACAACATTATTCAAACCAACTTATTTTAAAGATACAGTAAATTATGAAAATGACACTGCTAATATTTCTAATGCTTCAGGACTAACATTATACAAAGATACGACAGACGCCAGTAATGTCGTCACCATAAAGAATTCTCAGGGATATCTAAGATTTAATTCATTTAATATTAATGCATACAACACGAGTAACGACAGTTCTTCATTGCTTTTATTGAATACAGCAAACGGCAATGGGGTTTATTGTTTAAGCTTAGGAATTGGTGCAATTCAAGGTGCAAATAAATTAAATGTAAGCGGTGGTAATAGTAATTTTGGCGGAACAGCATCATTTCAAAACACATCAACGTTTAACAGCGACATTAATGTTAATAATTCAGGAAGAATATTTCAAAGAGCAGACGCAAATAGTTCATTAAATGTAATATCAACCAACGAAACATTACAAAGTAATAGAGCAGATGACCCGACTACAGGAACAATAGCATTACAACTAAACGACGCTAACGGAATTACAATTAATAGAGCAGTTACAAATAATTTAACTTTTAATAGTATTGGTAATATTGTTGGTGAAGCAGATGTTATTAGTTGGGGGCGCTTTATGTTTCAAAACAGTAGTGAATTAAAAGAAGTATTGGATACACAATATAAATTGTATATTAGAAATAGTGATGCTTTAGGAGATATTAATTTAACTGTTGGGTTAGAAGCATCAACGCCAGAAATCCAATTAACGGACGGAAAAGTTACTTTATTAGGCAATTTAGAAATAACACATACCGATGTTGCAGGTTCGCAACGAGTTTTAATAAATAACCCAGACACAGACGGATTTATTAGATTAAGTAATAATAATTTATCAACATTAGACGCAACAAATAGCGGTGTTGATGTTTATGGCGACCTTTCCTATACAGGGTCATTAGTTCCTTCATCGGATAAAAGATTAAAGAAAGACATAAAAGAACTAAATAGCAAAAAAGCGGTAGAATTAGTAAAATATATTAAGCCTAAAACATATCATTTTATTGATGACAGACTACAGGGTAAATCGTGCGTAGGATTTATTGCTAACGATTTCATGGAAACGAAGAAGATGCCCGATGAATGGCAGAATGTAGTAAAAGAAGGAACAGATGGTTATTTAAAATTTGATTATACAACAACTACACCTATTTTATGGAGTGCCTTACAAAATGCTTTAAATAGAATAGATAAGTTAGAAAAGGAAGTAAATAAATTGAAAGGCAAGGGAAAAAGCGAGAGTGATTAATAATATTAATGAATATTAATATTATTAAGTTTGCTTCTTTTGAGAATAGTATCTCTCTTTCATCTTTTGTTTTAAATAATCTTTATTTTGCGCAAAATATTCTCGTCCTCTTTTGTTCCATTCCTCTTTATTTTCTTCATAACCTTCTTTGCTTTTGCGATTACAATGCTCTTTGTTTTCTAAATACCACTGATGTTTTTTCTCTTTAACCCGTTCAGCATTATCTTTTACCCACTGTTTTTTGTAGTCTGCTTTTTCTTGTTTGTTTATATAGGGACGACTTTCATTTAGGGTTGCATTCAATGTCTCTATGTATTCTCTCTCCTTCTTTTTTTCATCTAACGCATTCTCACAGTTTAATGTTTCAATTAGAATCATATCCCAATTGTCCCACCCTCCGTTGTCGGTAATAAAACGGTATAAATATTTATCATTCGTTCTTCCATTATACATTTTGCCATTTGAATTATAATGACTTGTTTTATGAGCATTTTTGCGGTTTTTGAAGTTAGTGGTGTGTCCAACATAACAGTCTTTGATAGATAAGTCTTTACAAACGATTTTGTAAAAGTGTGTCTGGCTATAATCAACTGGTTTTATGGGCATTATGTCCTATTAAGTATTACAAAGTTTCATTTCTTTAAATGTCTTCATCATCTATAACCAATTTAGCATCAAATCTTTTATAAAACATATCATTAACATTAGGTTTCATTAAATTGATAAATAAAAAACTATATGGTTCTTCTGTTGCGATATTATAAAGTTCTAACAATAATTTCTTTGCTTCTGCCAGATTTTTAGCATCGGCTACGGTTGATTTTTTGATTAAGACGGCGCTTAATTCTTCAACCATTGTCTCTATTTCTTTGTAATTCCTTAATCTGAAGAAGAATAACTGACGACTATTAACGCGAATAATTGGAGACAACGCGTTAAATTTTTGCGTGCTTGTTATTATGTTGATACTGTTATGTCTACCTCTCACATATAACTGATTTAATAACGGACTGTTGCGTGAAAAACTCTTTGAATCAGCAAAGTCGTCTACTATAACAAGTATCGAATGTAATTTATTGTGGTTATTCTTTTTTTGATATTCTATAATTTTATGTTGTTTGTTTATAACTTCTTCTAATTCCGAAGGGTTGTATTCGTCAAAGAAAACTTTTTCCTTCTCTAAATCTACCTTCAATTCGTTTTGAATGTATCTTTTAACAGGGAGCCAATTAGCGTCAACGCTAATTGAGGGCGACCACACATATATTCTCGCGAAGACGTCCTTATAAATGTCTAATATCATTGACTGTAATAAAATACCTTTACCGCTTCCAGAAGGGCCAGTTATTATTTGACTAAAAGGCAATCTCGGGGCTACTTCGTATTTAGATTGTTTGAACTCGTATTCTTTGACATTGATAGGTTTAACTATTGGAATGTTTGACATTATTCATAATACATAGAATATTTTATAAATTATTATATATGCGTGATTATGAAAGCTATATAGAGACTATAAATGAAATAGAGAAATTAGATGAAATAATAAAAATTCCAAGATACAGAATGTGTTGTCGTAGTTTGTTAGAGTTCTTGAAAGCCGTTTGTTATTATCTTAAGAATATTAAAAAATCTAAATGATATAAATGTCGGAAACAACAGGAGAGAGTAACGACAAAGGATTTCGCATAAATACAAGTGGTATTTCTTGTATTCCTTGCCGTTGTAAGAGGCAGTTTTATCATAAAGAAACAAAAACAATAAAGGAAGAGAACAAAGTAACAACAAATACAATAGTTGATAAACGAAATACTAAATTCGGCGGTAACGGTCGTCATGCATCACCAGATGATATTTTTAAACCAGATTCTGATTTACAAACAGGAAGCGTTGAAATATGTAATACAGGATGGGGTGAAACACGAATAACACCCGAAGAATTAGAAGAGCGTGTAGAGAAAATTGAAACGGATATTAATTTAATGAAAAAAGATATTGAAGTCATAAATAAGATAAAAATTAAGTCGGATTAAAGATTTGTTTATATTATATATCTACACAAGAAAACACGTGAGCGTTTTCGGTATTAGTTTTAAAGAAATGAATGTCTTTAAAACTGACAGGGCATAATCGCCAGCTTTTGGAAGAAGGAGAAGAAAACCCCGATGCAGTAGCCCCACTGTTTCACGTTGGACGGACACATGAAAGGGGAAAGTAGTGTGACGCTCATCAGAGCCTCGTGAGCTTTACAGTGCTCGCGTCACGTTCAATAGCATCTCATAAGCAGTTGCTTAATTCGTTTGTTCCCCTTTTGTATCCCTATGGATTTTAATAATAATAAATGTTATTATTATTAATATGAATAATATAGTAGAATTTAAATTAACAAACGAACCAAACGAAGGTTACAATCAAGACATCGGATTTTGTAAATATTGTAGTTGTTATGTTCCCAAATCTTATTTTATAGGTTGTTATGGCAAAATATGCAAAACGTGCGTTAAATGTCGTGAAAAACATTTAACATATATGTTATATGGGAAAACTTCTAAACATTTACCAGAACAAAATCTCAATAGCGAAAGTCGCTGAAAAATGCGATTATTATGTTACGGGTATTGATTTAGATTGTTGGACGAGTTTAGGATGGGAACAAAGATTATTAAAATATGAACCCGAAACATTTAAATTTATTTGGGCACAGGTTGATTTAAGAAAACCAGAGAATGAAACGCAGATTAAGAAAATAATTGAACACTTGAAACCGAAGGGGTGGTGTATTCAACACGTAAAAGAACCTTTGAGTGATGCCGATATTGAGGAGATTATACGCATTTAAAGGGTAGAATACGTAATAACGTATATGACCGAGGGTAAGGTGAGCACGGACATGATTTATAACACTATTGTAGAAAACCATAATATGACTCAATTAAAAATTAACGAGATTTTAGGAATTGTTCAACAATTGGTTAAGGATAAGGATAAGAAACCAATCACTTATGAAAAGAGCACAACAACACCAGTTGATAAAGGCGATAAAAGCGATTGGAGTAAGAAAAGAAAAACTTATATGGAAAGACTGAATAAGGGCGAAATTAAAGTCCCAAAAGAAGACTAATTACAATATTATGATATTGAATTTAACAAAGAACAAGAGAAATATCAATTTAAAGCAATTGCTAAAAGCGAGGAATGAGATGTGATTTAATATTATTTGATAATATTAAAACTCATCAAGGATAAATATGATATGAAAAGTTATTTAATTTGTAAATGGCGATTGTTTCTTCGAGTTCGCCGAGGGCTGTTTTGAATACAAGCCAATTATCTTTATCTTCGTTTTCGATAGGTATATATGTCCTTAAATACCATTCGGTGTAATGCGAAACTCCGTTTAATATATCTTTTATTACCTTACCTCGTATATCTTTACAAATTTCATCATTTACGACATATTTAAATATTATTTTACACGAGTGGTCTCTATACAGTTCAGAGTTATCAACTGTAAATATACATTCACCTAATGAAAATTTAGGATGCACGTGTATAGGTTTAGGATTTTTTACTTTAGCAGAAGGATTTATTAAAGGCTGTGTGTTTGTTTGTTGGGTTGATGTTGAACTTCCCATGATTAACGGTGTAACATAACATACCTTTAAACGTGTATTTATCATGGTTTGGATCACGGCGTATATTTATCATGGTTTAGATGGCGAAAGAACTTGGCACAAAATGGCTTAAAGGTATGAGACCATATTATATTAGTGATGAATTACTCTGATTTAAAAACTTATACCAGAACTCAGGCTAAGTATATTAGAAAGATATTTGAACAAAGGACGAGCCAAGACGAATATAAAAGCAAAATAACAGAGCTTTGGGAATTAAGAAACACTTATGAAGACATGTTTGACGAAGAAGATTTAAATAATATTCGCGACGATATACAAAGCTTGGAAAACAACATATCGAACGCCGAAAACTTAATCAAAAAATATTCTTGTATGATTGAACACATTGAAATACTTTGTCATTGCTACGGTGGTTCAGGAGAAACCGAATATTTAAAACGAAAGCCAGAAGGAGCCAACACATGGGTAGATATGACACTGAAAGATTTTGAAAACCGATATGGTCGTAATCTTGAAAATTTAGGCGAAACAGATGAGTCCGAAATGGAAAGCACCACAAGCACGAAAAGAAAACAGAAGAAGAAGGGAAGACAATAGGAAGATAACTTCATAAAATGTAGTTTAATATTATTATTATATAATATTAAATTTCATTAGAGGCACCTTGCCCCAACTATAAGGCTTATTGTTATTCTTGGGTTTACGGCTTGGGTTTACGGGTTGAGGAATAACGGGAATTTGTGGGGGAAGGTGTTTTTTCTTGGGTTTAGGCTTGGGATTTTTGGGATATGGTTTTACGTGGATTTTGGGAAAATATTTTTACAAAAATTTTAGGATAAAAATTTGTGAAAATATTTTACTGGGATTTTGGACGGAGAAGTAACGGGGATTTATGCTTAACGGTATAACGGTGATTTTTGGAAAATATTTTTACGGAAATTTTGGGTTAAAATTTTGGAAAATAGTTTTTTTAAAAAAAAAAATTGCGTTGATATTTGGCGGGCTGGTGTGCCGGCGGGTTACATAGTGGACTGGGGCGTGCCCTTCTGTAAGTCCGGGGCGGGTTCTGGGCGGGGCCTGCTCGTTGTTTCGTCGAATACAGGGCCCCATATTCCCGTAGAATCCTAACAAAGAGGAACCACGGTGTATTCAGTGTACTCCTCCTGAACATTGATTTAGTATGACTTCAAAACGGTGCCGAAAATGCTGCCAGGCCAGGTAGTTCGCACTTGTTGCTGCTCCGCCAGTCCGCAAGACTTCTTAAAACAAGAAACGTCCAGTAGGTCAGAACTATTGTATTGGGGCAGATTGGGGCAGGGTTTTGGGAATGGACGGCTTCGGGCTGGCGGGCTGCTGGCCTCACATTCCGGCGTTCTGGGCCATGGGCCAGTTCCAGCAGCCAGGTTCGGAACCGATTTTGGCAGAATACTGCAGGACTGGTTTCGGGGCAACGGATCGGTTTGCGGGGAGGTTCTGAGGTGGGTTCCGGGTGGTGCATACATCCGAAAATGCACATCGATAAGCCGCTCAAACCCAAATTCATTTCCCGAGGCCTGCTAATTCGGCGCTTAATTGAGCTCTCGACGCTCCCGACCAAGCCCAAATACATTTTCCAAGGCTTGCTAAACGCATTAGTCCCTAGTTTCAACAAATTTGGTGTTCAACCTGGTGTTCAATGCCGGGGATGCAGTCATCATCAACTGCTCGAATACAGTTGCCGGAGCTCCGATCAAACCCAAACGCGTTTGCCAAGGCCTGCCAAACGCATTCGGCCTAGTAAGCCTAGTTGCGCTTAAACTGCTGTTCATTGCCATCCCCACAGCCGAACATGCTTCAACTTGTC
>CAJNDT010000332.1:85000-208186 GCA_905221615.1 Symbiodinium sp. CCMP2592
GGGCTTCCAAGCCCTTTGGAACCTTTGTGTCGCAAACGCAAGCATGACATGACGTCTCATAACCGCAAGCAGGACATGTCGTCTGTCACCCTCGCACTACTTGGCTTGTGGATTTCACGATCTGTAAGACTTTACCAGGTGTGATCGAATTACTGAGAGCTGGCATGTTGAGCAGCAGGTCTTCGTATTCAAGCTTGCATGAGGACAGGCCTTTGCTCGTGCTTTTGGAATCTCGCAGCAGTTGCAACCGCAGAGATGGTTCTATGGCCTGTTCCTTACTGGTAAGACACAGACTCTCAGCTCGGGTGCGAGCATCTGGAGGACTTCCCCTACGCTGTGAATGGTTTGGTGGCTCTGGCTGCGGCTGCTGGGCATCACCGAGTCGGAGTGCTGGCTGATGAGGCCTAATAAACCGGGCCTAACCACTCGAGGTTGCCCGCTCTCCGGATGTTGTGCCAAGGGATTTGCTCTGGCAGGAAGGAAACCCCGTAGAAGCGGACACCTCATTTCTTTGTTTCACATGGGCAGCCCCTGTGCGTGAGAGCAGCGGCTGGCTGACAGGCGATCGAGCGGCTTCTTGCAACGTCTGCCGGAGGTCCAGTGCGAAGCATACTTCAAAGCAGTGCACCGCGGTATGTGACGCAGGAACTGCTCAGTTGAGTAGCAGGTAGCAGACTGCTTCAGGCTGGCTGGGTCCAGATGAGTGGCCACTGTTGAAGGAAGAGTCCGAGGAGGCGAGTGCTGAAGTGGTGACTGCTTTCGCAAGCGCAATCCGCAAGCCTCTCTCAGGCGATGGCCGAGCGCTTTGGCCGCCTCTCGGGTTCCCTTTGGGCCAGGCCGGAGCCGGAGCGGCCGGAGCGGCCGGAGCGGCCGAAGCGGCCGAGGCGGCCGAGGGGTGAGCGCACTCCCTAGCTCTGCGCAGGTTCCCGGCACTGCAAGCCTTGGACGCTCGGCTCTGACAGCGAGTGGTTGACAGTTGCACGTTCCACCGAATTGTTGGGCAAGAAGTTGCATCCCGTAAAGGATACTGGCCTGGGAACACTTCTCGCGAGAATCAGGTCCAATATGCGGAGTGGCGTGCCAAAGAACCCGGAGACCGCGGCTGTCGAGCCTTTTTTGCTGCTGAGGTCTCATGCCCACTCTCGGGAATCCGAATCCCGATCCCGAAGTATTCAGCTGAGCAGAGCCTGCCTAGAGGCCTTCGTCTTGGAGCTGGGGCGCAGGTTGGACGAAGGCTCCCGAGCAAAGGTGTCTCATCAGGAAGAAAGTGCAGAAGGGAGTAGGGTCAAGTCGGGTTTCTGGACGTTTGCAAGAGGGAATCTCCGTATCTAACCATAGCCTACCACAGCTTGTGCTGATACGGACCTTCTTGTCCAGTTGTGAGGAATTGGGGCATCCGAAGCACCCAGAGCCCCCTCATAGAACCCAACTGAAGGGCGTGTGCGCCTCGTCGCTTGGAGTTCGGCACGCTGGCCAGAGCTGCTTTGGGTGCTGCAAGCTTTGCGAGGGCCAAAAGCCCCGCGCTGCATGCCTGCACAAAGTTTCCCACCTCCCCCGGATTGGACCTCTATCGTGGAGGGGGTGGTACCGATAGTATTCGTGGTGCTAGCACAAGTGATTCTGCTACTAGTTACCAATTAAAGGTGTCATGCTTGTAGCAGTACGAGTATTAGCATCAGTATTCATCGCGACAGTAGTACTAGTACTTGTAGCAGTAGCAGTAGCAGTAGCAGTAGCAGTAGCAGTAGTAGTAGTAGTAGTCGTAGTCGTAGTCGTAGTCGTGGTAGAACATGTGTAGCGGCAGGGCTAGCAGTAGCAGTCCAGGTTCCAGGGCTCGCATCCTTTCCGACCACTAAGAGTCCCGAAGTTTTAAGTGCAGGGGCTGCAGGATGTAGCCCTTGTATCCTGGACTCCTTGGGAAGACTCAGGTGCAGCCTGTGGTGCTGCAGCTCCGGACGGCCTTGCGCTGAAGCGGCTGGCATGGCTGGCGCGGCTGTTCCTTACCGAAACGGAGATTGACAATTAAAATTTGGGGCTCTTACAATGCTGTGGCTGTCACTGAGTAGAGTCGCAAGGCGCTACACAAGGCAGTTCAGAAAGCCTGTACTGCCGAGGCAAGGCTACGACTGGCAACGCTGGTTCAGCAATGAGACGTTTCCCAAGAAGGCTTTGAGCTGGAGCCTTAGCCGAAAACTGCAAAGGAGCTTCTATGTCATGAGTCCAGTCCTTCTTTGCTGACCGTTTTGGCACCGCTCCAGGTCGGGAGGAGTTCAGCCTGTATTCGCACGGGGTCAACAATGCCGTGGCATTTAAGTTTGCGGCACTTTGGAGTGGCGAAACGGATGCGGCGGATGCAGCAGAGGCGTGGTTTCAACACCCCGAAACCGCGGAGCCATATTTCTACTTCGCAGGCGTCGCTTGATGCCTGGCACCAACTACGGCGATATCATGGTGTGGCCTCAGGTGCCCGCTTGCCTGGAGAATGTTCGGCGATAGACGGTGCTCGAGGCAACTACATTTTGATCTTGCCTCCACTACTTGTAAATGTTGTCTTGAGATGGCGATGTGTACACGCATGGGCACGCTCCTCCACTTACATCTTGCGGCCTGCATTGCTTGAAAGTGGGCTTCCGCCCAGCACAGGTTTGTGTCTCACCTGTGCAGGTGCAATTGGTGCAGACGAGCACCTCGCCGGGCGTGCGCCACACCGTGGCACTGAGCTTTGTGCGTCGCGGCAGCAAGAGCAGTTACCAGCTTTACCCAAAGGCATGCGGTATGAAATCGTCTAGGCTGCCAGTCCCGGCATGGCGGTGTGCGGAGAACGATTCCAATCTCTTCGCCTCATGCCAGTGCAGAGTCGCGTAAACTGTCTCAGCCTCGGCAGGTTGTGGTGGAGTCCATGCGGAGCTTAGAAGAAGCCTACGCCGCGATGCCGAACAGGCAGATACCCCCGAAGAAGGGAGTTAGCAGTTAGCTGCTTCTTGGCGATGCGAGGCCGGAGCTGGCCGACAGCTTGGAGGCCCGGGGCCCCGTTCCGTGGCACTTCCTTCTCCTTCCAGAGCTCGGCATCTGCTGGAGGTGTTGGCATTTAACAGTTTGCCTGCAGCAGTGAGCGACGATCACTGGACGCACCAGCAGCTTAGCAATCTGCAGAGATGCCTTGAGCGGCGCTTCGCCCTCTGAGAGTTTCAAGGGGCACTGCTGAGGTATCTTACCCAGTCCAATGCGGCATTCGCCGGCATTGTGGCTCGGAAGTACTGGTCTAGCTTGCTTCGCCTTGTTAGAGTTTGCTGTGTCGCCTCATGCCGCAGCATCACCCACACTGGAGGAATCTGTGCAAGAGACAGAGGACAACGATGGACCTCATCTTTCAAAGGTGCAACCCTGGTGCCATCGCACGGAGTGCTGCAAAGTGTGATGGCCAGGTGTTTGGCAATGTCGGTCTGGATGCCACGCTATATGGCCTTTCACCGTGCGGTGCTTGTCATGCTAGACTTGCATGGCAGCCGCTCGCGCACAAAGTCGGCATCTCTGTCTTTTAACCGCTCCGCAAGATGCTGAACGTCAGGAACTTTCCGTGCTGCACAGTGAACTTCGCCCAGGGATGGGCAAAGTTTGTTGACGCGGGCTCAGTTGTCCAGCTGGACTTGGAATTCAAGTCAGGCCCACCCTTGCCATCCCTTGCCCTTGGCCCTTGGCCCTTGGCCCTTGGCTTTGCTTCAGGCCTCGGGCCTTTGGCTTTTCGAAGACGGCGCCTCGTCTCACGGTCAGAGATTGTGCGCTGTTTTGGGGTTGCGCCACTTCGCAGACCCAGACAAACGCGCGTAAGATCTGTAGTTCAACGCATGGAACACTTGCAGGTGGTCGTCAGCTTGGCCTGCACGAAACGTAGCGGCACCCAGACTTGTCGTGCGAGAGTGACAGTCAGGCAGGTTTGTAACAATTGGCAACGTCGCAGTGCCAGAATCAAGCCACAGCCTTCACACACCAGCACCACCAGAAATGCGATGACCTACACACCGAAGCCTCTTCGCACCGACCCTGCGCACCTGCTCTTGCCTGCCCTGATTTCTGCAAACACCTGCAAATCTGGGCTTGCTGGTGCAAGAGGCCGCTGCTTCTCTCTGCCGCCTTCGCCCCGTCGTCGATCTCCGTTCCGGCGCCAGTGGGTGGCGAGGTGCAAGTGATTTGGAGTTCCTCGTCGTTTTTCTCAGGATGTGGATAGTACTGACGCGGTAGCAACAGGCTTAGCACGTCACGTCGAGAGAGCGGATCGTGCGATAAGGGAGGTCAGATGTGTCGCGGTCACAGGTCAGTGGGGCAAGGTTGTACAGTTGTACATGTTCAGGTGGAGCTGTCTACTGCGTATCCCTTCGATCCAGAGGCACCGGCAAAAGCCGTCTTGCCTCCTTTGCCTCCTTACCTTGCAGTTGGCTTGTCCGACACCCGCAGGGTCTGCTGCATTACAGGGCCAGAGGCGTCCGGCCTCCGCGCTGAGCCAAGGAAGGTGTCGGAGCTCTTCCAAGAAAACACGTGAACTCACGTGCTCTTGTGAAAACTTCTGTCTGTGAGCCTAGGCTGCAGCTTTTGGTCCGCGTGCCGCAGTGGGCAGACCTGGAGCGCTCAGAGGCGCAGTGAGGGGCGGCCGAGTAGGGCCACAGAGTGCGGCCACACAGCACAGCAGGCACGGCTGAGCTGTTTTCGTCTGGGTTTCACATCTTTCGCGAGGCTGCCGGTGCTCCTGGCCGCTTCCTTCTGAAGGATGTCGCGACGGAGCGCCACGCTCCAAGAATGTCCCTAGGTCTTGCCATCGAATTCTTTCCATCATCTGACAGGGTGCACTTGTTTCGATTTGTGACAAATTGCTAGAAGCATGCGGGGCCCCAATCCGCATCCAAAGAAACCCAAAGCACATGTGGCACAGAAGTCCCGCACACTTGCATCGATCAGGACATCTCTTGTTTTGCAGAACCTCCGGCGCACCACATGCGCAAAGTACGGCTGAAACTTGTCGGTCACATTGTTCAAGCCCATCCGATTTCCATTCAACGATTTTTTCAAACATGGCTTTAGGTGTATACTTGTAGGAGGTGCAGTTGAGACAGGCGGTCAGAAGCAGAGTCACGGGAGAGAACAGCGCTCAGCACGTAACTGGCTTTGACCCCGGCTTCAGTTTCCTATTTTCGTAACGGTACCAGCTGTAGACCGCCAATTTTAGAGTAACCTAGTCTGGCGGTCAACGTGCAAGACACTGGGCAAAGAGGGCTCCTCCCACCAGGTTTCTTCACAAACTTGAGCACCGCTTGGAGTTGCTGCGTGAGTTGCAAAGGGCCCGCCCAGGCAATGTTGGGCCTTTCGTACTACAGAACAGAAAGCACTCCCTGGAAGTACCCGGCAACGACTCGATGAGATTTGAGCCTGACTCAACCAAATATTCTGTTTAGGTAGCATCGTTGCAGATTCCCTTTAGCCCTCTTCAGACCGGTCCCTTACTGGAAGTCGCAATGAGGTCCCTCCACGCTTGTCCTCCCCATCGAGGAGCCAAATGCCGAGTGGGAGGCACGCTGGAATAGGATCATCTGTGCGACATTGCCAGATGCCAATCTCGTTGCTGCGAGAGCATTGGCGTCGGCAGTTCCTCCCGAGGTCCGCTTTGTTCCGAAGCCGTTGCTGAGAGAAGGAGTTGCCGGAGCCAGCATCCAGCTGGGCTCCCTGCCCCGGCAAAGGCAGAGCATCCCCTCCCTTTCAAAGCTCCAGGTTCGGACCGCTGATGTTTGTCCAGCCCATTTTGCACCGCGCTGTGCCTTTGCCTTTGGACGGTACCGTGTCAGCAAGGCAAAAGTGTTGACACTGGAATTCCGTTCGGCAAATTGTGTGAAGCAGTCGAGCTGTCAACGGCCCGGCATGTCGAAGATACTGTCTACTTTTCGATACGTTTCGCAAAGCCAGAGCGGCAACCGAGATGGGCCATATGGTCCCGGTGCACATCCTCCTCCAGCAGTTCGCGATGAAATGTTGGTTCCTTTGCAGGAGCCCAAGGTGCCAGCCTTAGCTGCTAGAAAGCTGTAGGAAGCAAAATTTTGCCAGATGTTCAAACGAGGCAGGGCAAGCATGTCGGAGGTCCGTTTACCCGTCCAGCAGTGGCTTCGTATTGCCTGCCCGACACGGTGATTTGATGCCTGCTCCTTTCCTCCTATATGCAGTTTGAGTCAGTTTTGAATTCACACAACTTTCTTTTTGTCAATGTCAGCTCCTGAAAGGACCTCCCAACAATTCTTAGTTACTGACCCAAAGTGTTAGCTTCCACCAAAGGTGTGGAGGCACCGGTGGGTGAGCCGCGAGAGGACGATCCCAACGCATGGAGTGGCAGGGCGGCCCTGCCCGAGTGTTCGATGAAACGCAAACCAGAGGCATCTAAAGGAGAAGAAAGGAGCCCACGATGGTCCAACGATGCTACGTTATCGGGGGTGTTTCAAGCGAACCTCACAGGGGGATTTCAAGGCCGCAGGGCCTAGAAGCACGCATCAAGGCACCTTCATGTCTCAGATTCCGCTCTGGCTGAAGCCCTGAACCCGACGTTTTGCGTGTGGTGGTTTGTCTGGAAAGTTTCTGCTTGGTGTCACAAGTGCAGTGCATCCTGCACAAGAATTGATTCATCCCCCGCAGACCAGATTCACCAGACATGCAGTTCATGAGTTTGTTGTTTCTTTTCCCGTGATGTCTTCAGTAGTATCTGGAGGAAGCGAGGCAGCGTGAGCCAATCGCACCTGCTTTCGGGATTTCTCTGGCCACTCTCTGCATACGCATATCATATATATATATATATATACCCATACGCATGACGTTTGGACTGTGCAACTCTCCAGCATCGCTGCACTCACAATTCCCCCACCCCAAGTCTTTCACAGGTTCGAGTTGTCCAAGTCCGAGGTTTGGAGTCTCCTCCTGAACGAAAGCTGGGAGCAGGGTGCTGGCCCGAGTATACCTTGACCTCCAGACGAAAACTTCAGGGATTCGCTTCACGACTTTATGGCAAAAGCCAAGCCGTGCGTGAGTGCCAAGACCTCACCATCTCGGCTCCCGAGACCTCACTGCAGGCCCGCAGTGTGATTCACTCCACATTTAGACGGTGTCCCGCACCTTGAGCTGTTCAGGCTGTCTGGCTCGCAGATCTTGGGGGTTTAGCCTTACAAAACTGCGTGTGGTGAGTCTCCTTCTTGATTTCCGGCCAAAGATGGCAAGGGGAGCGATTTTGCTGGGTAGAAGGTTCAGGCCGTGTGCTAAAGAGCGCAGCTGCCTCCTTTGCAGGGCTTCCAGCTGGACGGTTGCCCAATGTTGGCGCTATCCGGGCACAGGCCGGGGATGTGATTGGGGCGTTTCGAGCCGCGTGCCACGATACTGTTGCGGTTTATCGATCAGTACTGTCGGACCTCCAGAGCCTGCGCCGAGGCTTGCGGCTTTCGGATGCACGAAGCTTCGTGGGTCTCTCAAGTCCGTGCTGATGCCGACCTGATATTTGGACATCTTTTTCCGGGGCAGCACTGTTCGATTTACACGCAGGTTTTGCCGAGCTCCCCATCTTCGTGGAAACAGATGGAGTCGTGGAGCCAGCTTGGCAGAAAAGATGCGTCTGCTTCTCATAAACGTTCAGGCCATAGTCAGCACTGGAATGCAAGCATGAAGTCGTCATTTCATCCTCAAGCACCTTAGCACGAGTTCTGATTTTGGCTCGTAGACTTCGGTGAAGCCTGGATAGTTCACGATGTTTTTTCTGTCATGTGTCGAAACGCATTGCCTGTGTTCTGTATGGTCATTGTTGGAGATTTGTGCAGTGACTTTTCCCCAAGCCTTCGGCCGAGCTACATACATCTGTTGCTGATCTGCAGGGGGGGCTGGGCAACCCCAGGCATCGAAGTCAAATAAGTTACAACATACCTTGCCTGTTTAGGCTATTGGCACCGCACATAGACGCCTCCACACACCAAAAACCCCATTTCCAATGCATTTTTCCCAACTGCTTTCTCCAACAGCATACCACTTCATCCTCTGCACCCCCGAATCACCAAATGTTTTCTCAACGAGATGGTGTTCCTTGTAGAATTTGATTCAGGGTTTAGGGTTAAAGGTTGGGCACGGTCTGACGTTTTGCGAAGCCAGCTCAGAACTGCAATGGCACTCCACATCAGTGGAAGCCGGGCTCAAACTTCTGCTTGACATCTGTGTATGACGTAGATAGACTTATTTTCTCAATTAAACATACCTTTCCCTATTACGACTGGGTTAAAAATAGTCTGTTCAGGAATTTGTTAAAATTCGCAAACCGTCAGACCGTGCCCAACCCTTAACCCTAAACCCTGAACCAAATTCTACAAGGAACACCATTTAGGGCTATCTCACCTAGGTAGATACGGATATTGGGAATAAAATAATGTCTTAGGATAGGTATTTAGGTTGGTGGGGTGGGGTAGCATTTTCAATGAGGTGGGCTTTGCCTATTTTCGGGTGGTGAGATCAGTCTGTAGATCAATGGTTTCTGCTGGGGGCAAGTGGACTGGTATTGATGGAAAAGGTTGTAGAACAGGGATGCAGTTCGTGAAAGATTGGTGAAGGAGGTGGCAAATTCTGTTGAGTGTTTGAGGGGAATTTGATGCGATTTTGGGGGTTGCGGGCTGTCGGTGTGCTCGTTGAAAAACGGGATGCTGAAGATTTGGATGCTTGGGGGCAAGTGGTTGGCTGGTTGAAAGTGCGAAAATGAGGTCTGAAAAGTTGGAACAAGTGGGGGACAACTGATGGTATGCTCGTTGAGAAAATATTTGTTGATTCGGGGGTGCAGAGGATGAAGTGGTATACTGTTGGAGAAACTAGTTGGGAAAATGAGTGGGAAATGAGGCTTTGGTGTGTGGGGGAGTTTATGTGCGGAGCCAATAGCCTAATTAGGCAGGGTATGTTCCAACGGAATATGGGTTCCCTTGGCACCACCGGCTCAATGCTCCTTGCATCCACGTTGCAATCATGTTGTCAGCCCTGCAACCTTAGATTGTGGTCTTTCGTGGCAACTCGAAATCTACTGCACAAACCATACAGGCAGGTCCGAGTGATGCTGTGATGCTCCTTTCGCGTGTGGCTTCTGCCGTCAAGCTGCCGCGACTCTGCTACGACGCGCCGTCAGCCCGTGCTTGATTGCAGGAGTACTCATCAGCACCACCCTGAGTCGATGCCTTCGCAACTGTTCAATGCAGCATCGCTCTGATCGTATCGATGCTTTCGGAATTGTTTGAAGCTGTCGTCTTCGGCGCTTGCCTCACGTTGGTCGCCGGTCCTCGCCAGGAGCAGCTGGCCTTCGGATCTCTTGAAATCTTTCCTTCCGTTGGGAGAGCCAGGCTCCCTGTTGTCGCATCGTCTTTGTGGCTTTTGCAGAGATCGATTCTTTGGGGATTGACAAAAGGAGGCAATCCTGGGTGAAATCGTAGCAGACAGTAGGAGACTGGCTGAAGCTAGTAGCAGAAGTCGAGGGTCCGGCGGCGCTTGGCTTGTTCCTGCACAGGCCAGCCCAGTCCAGAAGCCTTGCGCTTTCTTGAAGGAACTCCTCGGGCGCGACCGCCGAGAAAGTCTTGCCTAGTAGTTTTCAGGCCTGCAAAGTAGTGGTCATTGACGTTGCAGTTCGCAAAATCCACGTTGCTACATGAAAAAACACACGAAAACTGGTGTCTAGGATGCTCAGGAACCCAAGGCTGGTGCCACTTCCGTGGATCCCAAAAGGCCACCGGACCCCAGGAGCACGAAGCTCGAACCCGATCGCTCAGCGGATTAAGAAGGAAACAAGCAGCCCGCATGAATTCAGTGCTCGTAGCAGCCGTGCTTCATGCCAGCTTACGGCAGAAGGCAGTTGATGGCAGTTGCGCACTGATGCTGCAATTCTTCTGGGTTGCGAGGATGAGGGTTGATGATAAAGCAGGATGTTTTCATCCCGTTCCACAGCATGTTACATAGGGCTGATCGTTCTTGTCTCGAGGCCACGCTGACACAGACTCTACTGCATCGGAGCCTGTGCTGTCTTCCCTTGGCCCTGCCGGCTCGCATGGCTCGCAAGCTGAGGAGAGCCCCGGCCCGGGGTGTTTCAGCTGCGGTAGTTAGACAGCTCGCCAGGATGACTTTGACATCAACGCGCACGGGCCTCACATGGACCCGATACTTGCATTGATGCGTATCGCAGCTGGTCACCTGGCACTGGCTTTTTCTGCAGAAACATGACCTCGATTACCCGATTGCAGGCTGGTTTGTGTGTCGGACAGGAAACCTCCACAGCATGCTGAAAGTGCGGACCAGACATGCCATTGCCCATGACTACATCTGCACCGAGCATAGCTACCGTGCTTCTTTTGCTGCCTACTTGCCTGTCTACCTCTACATTCCTATATGCCAACACATGCAGGCACCAGGAACCATGGTGTTTCTTCGGCGCTGAATTCAACATCATGCCCGATTCCAGGGGTTGCATACCGAAGTAGGAGTGGCACGAATGTGATAAAGTCGCGAGACTCGTGAGAGTATGATTTGTGCGAGATCAGCCAGGACATATGTAGCACGCATCGTGCAACAGATGTGACAAGTTTCCGTGGCGATTAGCGACACCGTCATCAGAGAAGAACTGCCTCTATCCGAAAAGAAGCTTCGCTTTAAGCCACGTGGAGTTGCTGCACGCAGGTGGTTTGACCTCTACCCGTTGCACCTCTTCAGCCACAGTCAGCTTTCTTCGCTCCTCGTTTGCTCTGAACTCGAGGGCTTATGTGAGGGGGTCGGAAAAAGAACATGGCGAGGTCAGGTGTTGTACGTCATTGCAAATGCTTCGCGTCGTCCGCCTCGGTCTGGCCGCAAGTGAAGAGGGCGGACGGTATCTAGAGAGTTGTCTGGCTAACCCCGTCTTGAAACAGACGAAGGAGTCTAGCACTTGTGCAAGTTCCCAAACAAAATGTAAAGCCTTTGTGCGCAATGGGTCAATGAGTATCAACTGACGAGCAGTCTCTCCCAATTAGCAGGCTCAGAGTGCTCCGGGGAGTCTCTGGTTGTGGTGGCCTGCAAAATAATTTGCAGGGTGTGTGTGTGTGTGCACACCTGCGCATGGTGACCGCTTGAGCCTTTTTTCTGAGTAGCAGCTCGTTCAGTCTTGCACCAACGAAGACATTGAACAAGAGCTGGTCATATCAAACGGGACGCCGTTGGACGTACCTGCACAACGGCCGCCCAAACTACCCCAAAACAACATAAAGAAAGCTGTTGGTACCATAGTTGGCCTCCAGTGAAACTGTACGGTTACTGCAATCTGTCTTGTCTCGTCTGGTTCTGTCTGTCTTCCTTCGCATCAGTTCGTGCCGAGAGTGTGCCGAGCCAAAGTGTGTGTCGTTCTGGAAAATCCCGAAATGGGGCCAGATCACAGTGGGCAAACGTCCAAGCCAGCGATCGCGGAGGATAACGCTGCCTATACCAATGCATACAGGTGAATCATCATGACATGTCAGGTCTTCGTTTGGATTGCGCTGATGCCATCATTTGTGAACCAGCGACTATCTGAAGTGAGGGCTTTGCGAACGACGTTCTGTGCGCGCAGGTTTCTTTCAGAGGGTTAGGGTTCAGGCAACGCGACTCAGGCAGGCTTCAGGCAGCGAGGGCTTGAGCTGAGCAGTGCAAGCAATCATGAGTGCAGTGCAAAGTTTCAGGGATCCGTTCCTCTAGGTCTGAGGTATTAGGTCGGGGTTGACTGTGGATTGCTTCGTTTCCTGAAGATCTTTGCTCTCGAGTGTTTGACATTCATTCCCACCTTTTGCATAGGATGCTGTTCGACGCCCGTACCTTGCGCCCCTCAAGTGACCGCTTTTTCTGCAGCCGCGCCGCCGGCCACGCCGTACATACCGGTTCACTTTGCAGCACGCTTTGCCGCCTTGCCCAGCAGCAGCGCACAAGATTTGCGCAAGAAAAACAAGAAGCGTTCTTCTTCGAGCTCTGCCTCTGAAAGCTCTACGTCCACCAGTACCAGCACCCTTCAACGCAGGCTGCGCAAGCGTCAACGGGAGAAGATCAAGGCCTCCCGGAAGAAAAGCAAGCGCAGCCCACAGCCCTCGGGCCAACGTGCCCGGTCCCGCGACAGACGTCGCCGCGCCAAAGGAGCATAAACGGGAGCCGCTTTGCAAGGCCAAGAAGGACAAACCCCGCTCCCCAGTGCATCACCGACGGCCCCTGCGTACGGACAGTAAGTCCCCGGCCAGTCGTGATCATTCCCGTGCGGACACCACCGCGTGACACTAGCAGCCGTCCTCCCCAGGAGCGACGCAGCACAAGCCTTCGCAGGGCCCATTTGGTCCTACTGCCGGGACCCGGTAGCAAATCCGCCCGCATCCTCCCGAGGTGGCTTCGATCCACCGCCACGTTGCACATTGCCCCCTCATACACATTTCTTTGCTTCGGCAGCCCTTACCAGCCGCATTCTCATTATGGACAGCCCGGTTTTGATGCTAGCTCTGGCCCGAGCCTGCAGCCACACTTTGTGTCCCACGGCCAGGCCAGTGGACGTTTTCAGCAGCCTCCAAGGCCACCGCCCAGCTTTCGTGACAGGAGGTCTTCCAACAATGCCGCTGCCCACCCTCAGAACTTGCAGGCCAGACAGCAAGGATACCACACCGCTTGGACTGCCACGCGCCAGGAAGCCGCCGACGCGGCCAACAGCCCGCATAGAATCAGTGGCGGAGCTCCGTCCAAAGCAACGCCCGCAATTGCATGCTGTTGATGTGGAGTCAGCCGAGGATTTAGCCCACCACTTCGCCTCCTCCATGCCTGCAATGCCAAGCTCATTGGCTGTTGAGTTGGCACACATGTCGTTGTGAACTGGGATCGCATCCCAAACTCTACAACTGGCCGCTGCCCGAACGTTTGAGGTCTCACACGCCTACCAGTGCTTCTTTGTGCCTCTGCAAACCCATGCAGTGCCGAACACGACCAGGCAAAGCCAAAAACCTGGCATGCCGAGTTGTGTGTGTGTGCATGTGGAGATAACCAAGATTGACCGACGAACTGAAGCCGGGAACAAGAGCAACAAGTAGGCTACGATTGTAGGAATGCGTGCTATCTCATGTTTGACTTCGGTCAATCGAGGAGAGTCCATCAAGTGTGTCATTCGGCTGTGAGGCTCCAGCTTTATCCAGAAAGCTCGGTGACCAGACGTAAGAATGCTCACCTTCGGGTGCAACAAGTCTCCTATATTCTCTCCTACAAACCCACTGCAAGATGTCGGGATAGCGTCCACTTGTGATCCTAAATGCGACGGACCACTAAATGCGAGATCAACTTGTGTCTCCTAAATGCAACATCTACGAAATGCGACATCTACTACTCTACAACTTGTGAGCTCCAGCCATGAACTCGTTCCCGTGCTTTCAGTTCTTTTTCGGATCGGCTCTAGCAGAGCTGCCTTCTGGTCCGAGACGACATACAATCACATCTGGTGGGGATGCGCATCCACCACCCCGCCCCGTTTTGCAACCAACACGTGGTCGGCCTGGGAGTCATCGTGAACCGTCTCCGGCTTCAGAGGTTTCGGAAGTTTCACGTCGGCATTTGCCAATCACAGAAGTTCAAACAGAGGCAGACCGCGTAGGGCCAGGTCTTATACATCGCCGCCGCGATCGAGGTCTCCTACAAGATCTCCGCTGCCCAGAATCAGAGTCTTGCCAATCCGTGTTTTATGAGTGGTTGTGCATTGACCGGTTGTGCATTGCGCGTTTGATGTTCAATTTTTTTTATGAGTTTTGTGCATTGGCCGGTTGTGCGTTGGGCGTTTGATGTTCAGTTCATGTATCGACACCCATGAGCTACCCCACCTCCACAGAGGTCGTTGCCACCGCCACCCAGAGTTCCCACAGTCAATTTCGATGGCAGCACAAATCTGGTTCGACCAAACCCGCCCCAGCTCGATGTCAACTTGGTAGACCCAATGCCTGGAATAGCACCCACACGGCCGCAGACAATGATCATGCAGCTACAACCACAGGCACCATTGCCACGTTCACCACCACCTCACACACGACCACCTATGTTTGCACCGCCACCTTCCATTCCACTATCACCGAACATTGCTCCACCTGCACCTCCACCCATATCCACAGTTCCCACTCCACCAGCTCCACCCACAAACGCCACATCCAAAACCACTGCACCTGCACCACCTCCACCACCTACACCGCCCACTGCTCCACCACCGCCATCTGTTCCTCACCTATTTATTAAACCCACCTAAACACCCCACCAGTGGTCCCAAACAATTAGTCACTGTCACCACATTCACCCCGACACCCACACCGACAGCACCACCACAGAGCTCCAATCCAGTCCAGCAAGCTATTGTCCAGCCTGCTGACATTCACGAAGAGGTGAAGCAACAACAGATCAGAGCCTCGGGTCCTGGAGTGTGTTCTCACATGACAAACCCGGAGATCTTCAACTATTCTCAAGGTCGTCGCGACTTTACCTTTGCGTAATCACAGATTTATTCGATGTTGGAGCCAACAAACTATGAAGACATGTTGCAACATATTAAGTCTCTTACACCTGGTATCAGTGCAGAGGTCATGGTGGATGAGCATGTGTTGCGCCGTTTTGCGAGGTTATTGAAAGCCAGCGGTATTGAGTATTCCAATGTGCTCCAGACTCCGGCTACTGTTCATAAAGATCCTGAAGGTATTACTGTGTGGGGTTTTCAAGCAAACCATTTTCCTGCACCCCTTGCAACCATGCGAGGCCCAAATGATCACAGAGTCGTCTGGATAAACGGAACCGCGGAAACGAGTGCTCTCGGGATATTAAGAACTGGGAAGGTTGCAAGGAGCACAATGGACGGTTTGGACATGCCAGCTGGGAAGGAAACGAGTGGCTTCTTCGCCAAGGCAATGTTTGGGTATATTGCTGAAGCCGCGCCGTAATCGCGCGCCAAAGCCGTCGCTGATTTCTGTTATCACGGAAAAAAAGCGTGCAACATCGTTCTCTGGTGAAGCCCTTGGCCAACACATAAAACCGACCAATGCAGACGCACACCGAGAGCAACAACTGATGCAAAGTTACCCGGTGGTGCACTCCTGTTCGAAGGATAAGCGTTGGCTCATTCGTGAAGATGTTGCGCGCATCGCACACATCTTTCTTTTGAGTAATCCTGAATCCTGATGATAATCGGGGATCATGGCCGGCGAAGCCAGGCCAATTCCTCACCAATACAAAATCATCAGGAGCACCTAGAGCGATCCCATCAAGTTGAAATGCTTTACGATCATCATATCTTATGCTCTTAAACTTTGCTACTTTTCTTTGATCAAATGGATTGCTCAGTTTCACGACCAATGCACGAAGGTCAGTGTTCGATTAAAACATGTTACCTCACGAGAGTGGTTGTGCGTTGTGCGGCCATGAGCGGTTGTGCATTGTGCAGTCATGAGCGGTTGTGAGCTGGACATCATATTGCATCAGCGCTCGACAGGTGTGAGGTATAGGAAGACATCGTGAAACGGACCGCCGATGAAGCTGCCCTATCGGCCCTATCGCCAGCTTCGCAACGAATCCGCGTTCGAATAGTGGTACGACCTGACCCCGTCCCCAACAATAAGGACATGATCTTCGACGTCGAGGGTGACATTTCATTCACGGTCGATTCAATCAAGCAAGCTTTGACCCATCAAATGTACATGGTTCTTGGTCGATGTCTTCGTATTTTTTCTTTTCAAGTTCGACAAGACGGACACCATGTGCCCTTCACCATGTCGATTACAGCCCTGAGCACAGTGTCTTTCACCTCTGCAATTTGTAGGTGCAGTACAAGATCAGGAGCACTCAAACTGATTGCGAAAATCAAGATGCCGTCATGAACGTTGTTTATGCAAGAGCTGTTACATGTTCTTTGCAATCAGCCTATTGTTTACAACTGTTGACTTTGCAGTTTTGTTCAAGCCTTACGTTAGCAGTTGCAATGGAATCTTCATCTTTGTTGACATCGGCTCGATCGATCAACCTTCGACTTCTTCCTAGAGCTTTTCAGAATGAGACCAACAACAATGTACTTCCAGTACGTCGACCTCGCCTGATGTGCAACATCAAGATTTCGCAGACTACGATTGACAATCAGGATGAAGTCAACAGATGACCAGACTTCAACGCCATGTTTTAAGGTTCAAAAGGAGTTCTACGTCGGTTGCACTTCCTGTTCATGCCATCGCCGACAAGATGCAAGACTGCGCAAATACAAACAGCTACAATTCTTCCAGCCTATCTCATGCGAGCTAGCTTTACATTGGTTTCATAACCGCAACAACATCGAGGATTACATCATGATTCGACTAATTCCATGCCATTCGGATCTACAGGTAAAAACGACCGAGGCAAGTCTTATTCAAAAGTGGACGCCGGCATTCAACTTTCCATTTATTGTGCTTCTATTGCCCACAAAGAAAGTTTCTTCTACCAAATGTTTTGTACATTCTCTACCTACAAAGTATGGAGTGCCAGGAACAAGACTCTTTCGCAAGCTCGGACGTCGCATGTTTCATACCATGCGGCTTCATCTTTACCATCGCAGCTTTTTTCGGCGGACAATTCCATTCAGTCTTTTCACATGGCCAAGTCATTACGCAGCGCGCAGTACTCTACAGAACAAGTTTTTGCCCTATATCGCTTGGGCAACAATTTGGAGGACCCACCTCGATCCAAGGTGCGTGGCTTACTCAAACGTGCCATAGAGTTCAAGGGAGCCATGCTTCCCCGCCGTGCCAAAGCTTTGATTATTCCGGTGTTGGCGCACAACTCGTTTACAACCCAAGTTCGCTCATGGCTCAGGCGCATTGTTATTGACCGCAAAGATTTTCTAACCTCTTTCCATCTTCCTGTTTGCAGCGTTGTCCCCGGCAAGTTTCCCACCATGGAGAACAAGCTGTATTCCCATTTTAATTGGATGAAGAAGTTTTCGTGGCATCATGCTCCTGAGTGTTCTTGTTAGCGGTTGCGACAGTTACATCTTGATCTTACTACCACAATTGTCAATGGTCAATGGTTCAGAGCATATTGCATCAGAAGCTCGATTACTTGAGGTATCCGGTCGCTTGAAGTTTTGTTTATCATGCAGTGCTCAAACACAGATCTATCCAGACAGTGAGGAGTATTGCCGTCTCAGCTGGATTGCTGTGGATCAATGGTTGCAGCATTACAAGATTGGTGGCGTTGGCTATTGGACATGGCGAGAGTTTCTTCAACAACAATGGCACAGTCATCGTCAATCTATCTTTGTTCTTGTTAGCATGGAAGATATCAGATTTATTCGGACATTGACTGAAGATCTAGTGGTACATGGTCGGGACCATGCAGCTGCTCACATTCACGTGTACTGTCCATTTCTTTATCATCATGTCCTTCGCTCTACTTTTGGTGACCCCAACGTATACACCAAAAGAAAACGGACCCCAACTGCGGCCCAAACACATCTTTCAGAGATTGCTCATAGCAAGCGGCTACGCAAGTATCGGTGGGGCATCAGGCCAAACACAGAAGTCCCCACGTCGTGTATTTTGCTCAAAGCCAAGAAAAAGTTGTTGGGCGCAAAACCTTTTATCAATTACCGGTCCTTTGCCTTTGGCCGATTGTTCCGGTGTTCTGCCGTTGTGCTCATGGCCATGATGAAAGATGTATTTCCACATTCGTTTGGAAATGCAACCATGCCAAAAATGTTTCGCAATCGTCATTGTTTTCTCCGATGTACTCCACTGGAACATCATGTTCTTCAACCAAATCAAGATCTCGTTGGTTTTTTGACATCCGTTCCTGTTGAAAGTATTCAGGACGCTATACATTGGAGGATTGACAGATGCAAAGCCATCCATAACGACGACGACAACATGACATTCACTGTTTTCCAAAGGAAAAGGACGTACTACTTCGAGTTTTTCGATTTACTAAGCGTGCACTCAGGGACGTGCATGCCATATGCATTTTGGTGACGTTCTTCCACTTTGTATGCTGTCACTACAAACGTCACTTCTCACTCAGATGCAGCAGATCTTCCAGCAAGTAAGAGGAAACGCAATTGGCTATCAAATTTCGCCTGTACTTGCCGATATTGCCGTCAGTTAGGTGGAAGAACAATGGTGGATTCAAAACGAACATAGCATCATGTCCGGACGACGAAACCTTCAGGCTCCTTTCCAGCTGAGGTGTAGAGTAGAAAGTCGCTCGGTGCGCCATGGACTGGTGAATCCCGTCTAACATGAAGGGTGCAAAGCCCGGCCAGCTGGTGTTCTTGAAGGTGGATGCTCAGTTTGGAAATCCACCATGGAGACAAGGCATCATCATCCAGCGCAAGTCGCAAAGCACTCTTGCACAGTTTATGGTCATGGTCCGAGCAGTCGATCAAGCATCCTTGCCAAGCTCAGTGCAGATCACAACGAAGGAGATAGAAAGCCGAAAATACATGTTAGTGGAAGGTGGGGAACATCAGTTCGCGACCAAAGTGCCCCTGGAACCTTTCGCGGCGCTCGAAGTCAGCGGTGCCACTCTTCTGAAAGAGGCGAGGCGGTGGATTTCAGAGACAGAGGACATCCACACCGCCACCGCATCAGAGGAGCCAGAAGGTCCCAAGGTCAATGTGGATCGTTTCCTAGATGTTCAAGAACCGAGCGAGGAGAGTTCAAGCTCGGAGCCAACTTCCGAGGCAGAGAGGGAGAAGGACGAGGTAGACGACGAGCTACTCAGACTTCTTCGACAAGCGAAAAAGAGCAGTCACGGGTTTGGTGGAAAGAGCGCAAGCTCCGCCGAGCCGAAAAGCAAGAAAGACGCGAAAGACAAGAAGCTGACAAGCTTCGCTTTGTTCGAGGGCGAGACCACCAAGCACAAGTCAGCGGGAAGCAAGGAGAACGACCTGACGGACACGCTACAGAAGCTTCTGTTGAGTTCGGCAAGTTCGAGCAAAAAGCCAGACACGCAGACGCTCCAGACGTTGCTGATGATGAAGATCCTCAGCGACAACTCAGCCCAAGGGAAAGGAAAGAGTCGCAGCCTGAAGGACGCCAAGGACTCGTCAAGCAGCGACGCCTCCTCAGAAGACGACAAGAAGCTCAGAGGTGCAGCACGCGCTTTGCGGCGTCACAGAAAAGCGCAAGAAGCAATGTGGAAGAAACCCATGAAGCACGTTCGGGCATACATCGAAGAGGTGGAGACCGAGCTCGGTGTGGATGGCGGGGACAAGCCTTACCACCTTTGGGACTACACCCGAAGGATTCCCTTTGGAAAGCAGAAGGGGCTCTTTCGGGCGCACTTCCTGGTGTCGCACATCCTCAAGCATCTGCTCGACGACGATCCCAAAGCTGCCGCTTTGATGACGGTGCTCACCCTCAGATGCCTCCACCAGGTCGCCTTAGACGGAGGCAACTGGGAAGTGGGCTGGGCTTTGACCAGTCTGAAGGACCCACTGGGACGGAAACGGTGGGGTGGCGAGCCAGCGCAGCTGGAAACAGCTGCAGAGTACCTTCGAGCTGTTCAAGACTTGGAGAAGCGGACCAAGCAAGCGGCTTGGTGGAACCAGAGTCAGGAGCAGCAGGAGCCTGAGGGCGGCGAGAACGACAAAGTGTGGAAGCCGCCGGGTCCGGGAAAGGGCGGCCGGAAAGGCAAGGACAAAAGCGACAAGCCTGCGGACACAGCCTGAACAGTCAGCCAGGGCACTCCTTGCCTGCGGGAGGGTCCTTTGAGTGGTTTTTGAAGCGGGCTTGGACAGGTGCAGGAGCTTTTTTCCCCAAACAGGTACGGTTTGGGGTTCTCTCCTCAGAAAAAAGATGGGCCGCGGTGGGTTGGATGGCTGGGCCGCGGCAAACTGGCTGGGCTCCCATTGGGCTCCCTTCATGTTTCCTTTCTGGGTTCCTGGGTTGGACGGGTGGGACGCGGCGAAGGACCTGGGCTCCCCTTCACTTCCCTTCATGTTTCCTTTCTGGGTTCCTGGGTTGGACGGGTGGGACGCGGCGAAGGACCTGGGCTCCCCTTCACTTCCCTTCATGTTTCCTTTCTGGGTTCCTGGGTTGGACGGGTGGGACGCGGCGAAGGACCTGGGCTCCCCTTCACTTCCCTTCATGTTTCCTTTCTGGGCTCCTGGGTTGGACGGGTGGGCCGCGGCGAAGGACCTGGGCTCCCAGTCACTTCCCTTCATGTTTCCTTTCTGGGCTCCTGGGTTGGACGGGTGGGCCGCGGCGAAAGACCTGGGCTTTGTTGGGCTCCCTTCATGTTTCCTTTCTGGGCTCCTGGGTTGGAAGGGTGGGCCGCGGCAAAGGACCTGGGCTTTGTTGGGCTCCCTTCATTTTCCTTTCTGGGCTCCTAGGTTGGAGCGGCGAAGGACCTGGGCTCCCATTCACTTCCCTTCATGTTTCCTTTCTGGGCTCCTAGTTTGGACGGGTGGGCCGCGGCAAAGGACCTGGGCTTTGTTGGGCTCCCTTCATGTTTTCCCGCTTACCTCCCTTCATGTTTCCGTTCTAGGCTCCTCCTGGATCGGATGGGTGGGCCGCGGCAAAGGGATTGGGCTGCCAACTGGGTTTCCTTCCTGTTTCCTTTCTGGGCTCCTGGGTTGGACGGGCGGGCCGCAGCAGAGGGCCTGAGCTCCCGCTGGGTTCCCTTAATGTTTCCTTTCTGGGCACCTGGTCTGCCACAAACGTCTACAGCAGAGGCCAGGTATCCGGTATCCTGTCTTGCAAGGCAGCAATGCTGTAACAGTTGCGGGAAGGATGTGTGTTTTTCCGTGCGTGGTTTCTGCTGCAGCAAGATCCTGTGGACGACGTTCTTCGTTCGGTTTGCGGGAAAATTGTCAATGGTTCCGTGTAGGGAAAATATTTGTTTGTGCGGCAAAGTTGCCCATCTTTCCTGTGCGACAGCCGACCGATCCGTAGACTAATCTCTTTTGTGCTTCTTCCACGAACGTCTACAGCAAAGGCAAGGTATCCTGTCTTGCAAAACGGCAAGGTTGTGACACTTGCGGGAAACTTGCCGCAAGATCCTGTGGACGACGCTCTTCGTTCGGTCTGCGGACAAATCGTCAATGGTTCCGTGCAAAAGAAGATCTTCGTTCGCCTTAGAAGCCGACAAACCTCTGCGCACTTCTTTCTGCCAAGTTTGCACGGCAAAGTTCCCAATTTGCTCCGTCCGACAGGCGACCGATCCGTATACCAACCTGCGTCGTGCTTCTTCCGCAATCATCTACAGCAAAAGTCAGGTATCCTGTTTTGCAAAGCTGCAATGTTGTAACAGTTAGTTGGTCGAATACGACGTTCCATGTCCTTGTATAGGTAACATGTCTGACTGTGTAGCTTAATGTGCCAATGACATGATCTTTGGCTCAAGTAATGAGAAAAGAGGTACGCTTGCAGCTTGTGTTCCTCTTCGGGCTGGGCTTCCCTTTTGGGTTTCCGTGCCTTGCCCGGCGATCCTACCCCAATATCGTTGTGCTGCTGTTGAGGGTCGGATTAACTCAGTTGCGGGAAAGTTGTGTGTGTGTGTGTGTGTGTGAACCTCCCTAGCACATGGGAGCAGAGGGTCATTCCTACACTGTTTGCAATTTCGCTTTTCAACATAATCCGGCATTGGACATTTACCAAATCAACTGTTGCAGGGGGATCAGGCTTCCAGTGACTGACCTGATCCAACGAAGCTAGGTCACTGGAAGGGAAGTGATTGAGGACGCTCAGTCATGTACCTGCGCAATTTTCGGCAGCCCCCTGTGGTGCCAAGATTAGTTTGAGGACAGGCCCCCTGTGGTGTCCAGATTATACAAACAAGTTGTACGGTTGCCACAATCTGACAAACTTTTGCAACATGAACAACATGCCTCTCTTTTTCCTCTTGCACTCGTACTCTTGGCCGAATCCATCAGTGTGATCAGCGTGGGTCGTTGAGACTCCAGAGCAACGGCTTTCCGTCATGGCGCCGTGGTGACCCTCCGGGGAGACCGGTGATGAACCGGGTGTTCAGCCTTCGTTCAGATCGTTCAGAATCTCCCGATGCTACTTTATCTCTCTCTCTCTCTGATGCTCGCATGTGAGTCTGACATGAGTGCAGGTGCAGTAAGGAACGGCTAATGCAGTAATGTGCGTCTAGTGAGCAGGTGCTACCTCGCTAGTCTGCCCTCTATTCTACCGCTTCTTTATTCCTCAGGGACTGCAAGGGCATGTGCACCTGACATGAGGGCAGACGCGGTAACAATGTCTACAGCAAGTGAAACAGCGCTCTCTTCGGAGAGTACTCGGCCCTCTTCCTTCTCTCCGTCTACGACCTCTCAAATCAGTCCAGCAGGGACAACCAGGACAGCCTGCACTTTGCTTTTGCAACTGTGTTTGTTTCACCCACTTCGTTGCAGCTATGTGGCCGGATTATTTTACCGCGCAGCCACCAGCAACACCATACGCACCAACAACCCGACCGGTGCTTAATCAATTTCACCCGAACACCTGGGTACCGCAGTCACAAGGCTACCCAGCAATGATGCCAACTGGCATTGCTGCCACTCAGCAGCACACACTGCCGACACAACCCACTACGATCCCTGTCGAGCAGACGCACAGCTTCCCCATGATGCCGTGTGGACACACTGCTCCTATTCCACAGCATCCGACGGTATATACACATCTCAGCACACCACAACCCCAGATGCCACAACAACCTCCAACCCAGCAATTCATGTCACAACACCCCCCCACTTTCTTGAACCCTGCTCTTTTGCCTACCCATCCAACAGTTTTTCCCACGAGCCCATCCAATCTGACACCGCATCAGCCCCAGCCTACCACATACAACATTCCTTTTACACCACCTGCTCCACAACCCCAACCTGCACCTTACAACATCCCTTCCACACAACCCGCTCAACAACCCCACATACCGCCGCCAACAACAATCCAACAAGCTTCACAATCTCACCCCACCAGTGTTACCACTACCGATGCTGCACACATTGCCCCGCAGACACCGGCAATGACTCCCCAACCCCAACCAACAAACACAGCCAACACCCCCTCCGTTAGCACATTGCCACCCACACAACCACCCCCGGCTACGGGATCGGCAGACACCGACCAGTTCGCAGCACGCACTTCTCCCCACCACCCTCCGTTGCCACGCAGGCGACGGCGCTCACCCACACGCAGCAGAACTCGCACCGTGAGCACTAGACGCCGACGACGCACACGCAGCAGAGCACGACCTGCAAGCAGCGGGGGACAGCACCGCCGACGCAGACACCACCGATCCCGCGACACCCGCAGAAGTCGTTCTCGCAGGGACACCAGGCGATCTTCGTCGACACCTCCGCGGACCTCGGTTGTGCTCCGTAGCTATTCTACAGTGCGTGATGATGATGCCAACAAGTGGCATTACAGAGCCACACAGCCACGTCAGAGGCCACCTACCCCACCCAAGGTCCCACAAAGGACATTGGCCTCGCAGGTTCAGCGAATCGCCCTTCGCATCAAGGGCAGCCAAGCAGCACAACAGCAGCCCCCAGCCGGACAGGGCACATCCTCCCGCCAACAGGTTCAGCACAATCCCTCCAGCTCTATTCGGACACCTGCCCCAACTTTTGATGCATCCACTGCTGCCCCATCGGGTCAGCCAACCCTCGAACAACTGGGCAAACAGAGCAGACCACCACAGATTGATGTGGCGCCTTTTTCTGAGCTTTACGATCATGAAAAGCCGACCCCCCACGCTGTCGACATGGAAGAAGCACATAAACTCGCCAAAACCTTGGGCGAGATAGCTGCTGACAGCGATTTCAGGCAGGAGACTTTAGCCGAATTTGCACATGCCGTGCTACAGTCGGGCACGCGATCAGCGTGCAACGAACTGGGGGCAGTGCTGACGCCAATATCGGACGGCGTACATACTATGTTATTCATCCCGTGGGCTGGAGAGCAGCGCAGAGCATTCGGCACTCGTGCCACCGACCCACCAGGGGAAACATACATCTACACCGCCGGACACGGCACGAGCATTGCAAGTGCCGCGCGCATTATGCGCGAGGACTTGGTCCGCCCAAGTTCAGTCAGCCATTGCTTCGACGACAAGTCCTATCCACCCATTCCCTCTTGCGTCATATACGGGAATGCGACACCAGGAGATGTATCGGAAAGCACGGTACATATAGTTACCGATCAATGTACACGGCGGCCGAAGGGCCAACAGGGAGTGATCGTCATCGGGACAATACGGACTAAGTATCAGCATTACAAGATGACGTATCGGGACATGTATAGAGAAGCCTTCATCGTGGGGCGAAAGGGTGTCGTGCGGACCCCAGAGAAGTGGGGATTCCACTCGGGGCATTTCAGCATCGTTGGATTCGGCCTCATTCAGTGATGTTACTTTCTTCTTTTTCTTCCGTGTCTTCCTTTCACTCTCGAGTATATTTTCTTCCAGGCCTGAATCCCGTTGCACATAGCTGTTTGCAATCAAGCATTTGCTCCGCCCCCGCTTTTGAGCCAAAGAAGAGACGATGCAGCTGCATGCTGGATGCATCGCACAAGTTGATATCGACACTCACGCCAACCATGTTGCTCATGCATGTGCCACTTGCAGCTTTTGCAGTCATAGGCAATTGTAGTATGAGTACGATGCAGCGACAAACAGCCTCGACCAGCAGCACCCCAATGCACCCGACCTCCCCACCACCAGGGATTCACAACATCCCACCGCACACCTCACCCCTAACCCCAACTACTTGGGGTTCAGCTCACACTTACAGTCACAACACCACTTTCCCCCCGTTCCCTCCACCCCCTCCCCCACCCCAGCAGTTTTCCGGCCCAACATCACCCACCACACTGCCAACCCCCACACCTGCCACTCCTCAACACACCTTTGTGAGTCCATCTCCGATGACGACTCGAAACCCCAGCATTTCTTCACATACATTACCTCAGGCCACCGTCACACCCCAACAACAACAACACCCCAATCTCACGCCTGCTAATCCCCAGATACCAAACGACTTCGTTCAAACACCAGAGCATTGCGACAACAGACAGCTTTATGGCCTCAACCTACCCAAACATATCCAATCCACACCACATTCAGTGCACAACCGCACGGCAGGCATGCCGATCGCAACAGCACCATTGGTCGCATTTCTGCGACACAATTGGTCCTCGTACTGGCTACGGTACGCCGCACACGGCTTCGACATCCATCTCACATGCAGCAAACACATCAGCGAAGCCGTCTTTACCACTGAACTTATGGGTCAACTCCGAGCACGGAGAATTGATCTGGACCAAGCGGCCACCGCATTTTGCTGGCAAGAAAAGCTCACACTCGCAAAACGGCCAGCAATGTCACACCTAATCAAGGAATTGGTGTTATACCTGCAAGAGCTGCAGGACCAGTACAATGACGGCAACAAAAAGGACAAGCAAGACGTCAAATCAGACACAGATAACACACAATCACAACCCACCGAATCTCCAACACCACCACAATCCAGCAAATCACAACCTCATCTCCCACTTCAACCTTCGCAGCCGACAGAGGCAGACACTCTGGCGGCACATCGCATCAGTGACCTGGAAGCACGACTTTCAACAGCACTGGAGACAATTGAAACTCTCCGTGCTCCGGATGCACACAATGAGGCACCCAGCACACCAGCACCAAAGAAACCAAAACGAACCACCGCACCTACTACCACTCCCATCAACACGCCCTCTCCACCACCTCTCTCCAATTTCCACAATTGTGGAGTTCCTTCCCCACCACAACCACTCGTGGACAAAAACTTGCTACCATCGATGACTCTACACACACCGACACCAGGCCTACCACTGGTGGGCCTCTCCCTTCCACCACAACGTGGCAGAACAAGACACCAAACGCGTTACATGCTTCCCCGCATCGTCATCCCCCCACAGGTATGCATTTTCCGGGACGCTCCACTTGGGCCAAGCGACAGAAGCAAGGTCAACTCTTTACACCAACGAAGGCGTGCACCCCTCGTCCCAAGATGGATCCCCAGCGCAAATCTTTCAGCAGCCCACAAAAGCCAGTGTTTTGGGTTTCAGGATCATTTCACTGGCGTTTCACTCGAATCCGATCCTGATTTACCAGAGTGGTTGGTGCCATCAAAGGCTCAGCGACAAACAAAAAAACACAGGTAAAACCAAAAAAAAAGTACCTGGACATGTTGCTTTCGGAATTCCCTTCACTCAGCAACTCACAAGAGCAGACACTGCAGACCGCCTGCAGTCGCCTGGGGTGCCGACCCAACACCAAAGCCATCGACCAAATTTGGCTCCCCAGCACTGATCTCAAACTTGTCGCTATCATCAGTCAGAAAGAGCAGGTGACTCAGAACAGTACTTGATTCAACACCGGCAGACCTAGTCACACAACAATTTTCCGACAAAAACATTCAAGAGAGGGAACATCATACGCATTCTGATCAAGGCAGATCCTCTTACAATTCGGCGCACCATTGGCAGAACCAGTCTCCACAACAATTACATCAATCTACTCCTGGCTTTCAAGGCCTGGACTATTGTTACTTCGTACACAGCATTTACTACCTCAAACATGAGAAGGACATTTCTCCCCCTGCAGAGACGTTACACATTCAACCTTCTTTTCCATCTTACACATTCTCTTTTCTTTCTGTCCTCGTACCAGTGATATCACTGCAGCTTCCCACACAACAAACCTTTTTCCGGGGTTACGTCTACTCGGTCATCACAAGTCACCCGTCTCTCCCACAACTAGAAGCACAACGCAATCGAAAATTCAAGCAACTTCAAACAACACAAGATTGTACAAGCCGAACTTGCCTTAAGATGGTGGCGTAAACAACAATGCTACCACCAATACACACCAATTGTACTACAAGCCAACATACCCACAGGAGCAATTTGGAGCACGGAGAACACTCTCATCGCATACCAATCCAAGCACACCAATTTCCTACCTCATCACCATCACATGAAAGGAGCTTTTTCCGGCTTCAACAAAAGCAGCCAACAACAAGCACAACGGCACAGCCACTTATGGGCGAAGCAGCGAAGAGGCAAATTACAAAACTCCATTCGGGAAGCTTCATCACCAATTCCACCACTTATTCAACACCAGAAAACAGGCATTGACCACAGTACTCACATCTTACTTCCAACACTCGCACCAGATCGACACAACAAAACCAACTGCTGCTTCGCTCAGACACACCAGCAAGCCACAGTTTTACCGCTTTACACAAACTCTCAAACAACTTACCACGACGCGACCGGACCCCGCTCACAAGCTTCTCAACACCGTCTTAAGAAGCGCGACTAAAACCACCTCCTGTCACAAACCCCATTACCTACAGCCACTCTTACACCCCTTCACCCAACAAACGACTCCAAATAATTGCGCTCTGTTTAACAAGCAACAACAAACACATTCCACCATTCCACCTTCCCAGCGCAAAACCGTCTACCTGAAGCAACCCAGATCAACAACTTTTCTACACAATTGGCGCAACAACTGCCCTACACCAATTGGCGCGATGCCCACAAAACATGGCAATGCACCACCACCTGTACATGCTCACCCATACACTCACAAGTACCCCAGGAAGCACATCTTCCACAATCACTTGCTATCCAACTTCGCAGAACTACAACCACACAACATCAAATTTTTGGCATACTCAAGGCAAAAGCAATTGCCTTCAGAAGCCCACACAGTTGGCCTCACAATTATGCCGAGCCATCGCACGCACATGGCATCGACACTATGGGACCTCCTTACAACCATCAAACTGCAAAGCTTTGTCTCTGAACAAATACCACAACAACATACACACTGCAGTCCACCAAAACAACATACTACAGGTCAAGATGCTCAAGCAAGTCCAACACAAAATACAACAGGCATCATCCATTGCGAAGATCATTCCCGAACCGACTCACGTGGTACTGCCGCACTCAATACCAACGCTATACACACACTTTTTTAGACAAAGAGATCTTTCGGACTCGCAGCGCCACCTCTACAAAACAACACACTTCGATGTCTACACAGACATCCCCCGCAGTCTTCTAACCAGCTTACACATGGGCGTTTTCCACAATGGGGCCGCATCCCACGTGCCTATATTTTACCGAAAAGAAAAGAATCATAGCAATTCGCGAAAAGGGGACGTCCGATAGTGGGTTCATGACACCATGGGCCGGAATTATGGGAAAGCCTTAGCAAGATGTACTGCAGCTGATGGACCCTTCAAGCATGCCAAACTCCTTTTCACCAAGGAACGGGATAACACAGCTCAACCAACAGCCTTCCTTGCATCAGCGCAGGAAAACTAACACGACTCAAGATTACATCCTGTACAACAGGATTTGGCTGGCTTCTTTACATCGGTCGATCATAGCCGGTTTCTTTCAGCTACAGCATCATGGTTCGATGGTACAGAGAGAAAGGACCCCACTACACTCTTCAAATTCTTCATTGACCACTCACAGAAAGGACCCCCACACATCGAGTCCAGCGGGGGGTAAAAGGCAGAGCAAAGCAGCAAGAGCCTCCTCCGGCAACAAAACTTGCAATACTACAACACATACCACAACTCATCATTGCATTGTGCTCCGACGCAACTATTTCCTGTCGGTACATCACCATTGAGCCATTCGCGGAGCACCTATGGGCTCGCCCTGCGCCCAGCCCTATGCACACATCGTGGTTGCTGTAGAAGAACAGTGCTGGCACCACACATACAAACAACTTTCCACGAACCACAGCATTTCCAGACCACAAACAAGCATGATCAAGCTAACTTTTTTGCGTACCATTATACGTTTCGACACAACCGCGTCCTTCTTTACCTGCACTCTGACCCACTGCCTCCTTTTGCACCAGGCTTACTGACGCATCTTTCTACAAACGAACCGGTTCAGCTTAAACTGAACCGGCAAACCTTTTCCTGGGTTCGCCATAAATCCTCACGGCGGCGGCACAGCAGCCTCACGCATCAATGCCTTTGCACAAGGGGATATTTTAACACCCCTCAGCAGCCCTCTGTTGCAACATTCGCAGCAGTTCAGGCCCGCACACGCATGGTACGCAGATTGACAGAGTGACAACACGCATGCAGGCGGAGGCCCATTCATCAGCCATTCGATCCTGGCGCTGCCGGCTATCTATCAACACGGCTGTAAGAAAACAGTGTAAGCCAAAAACCGTGCTGTGTCCAAGCCGTGCGTTGTTCGCCAATGAGAGCCGCAACTTGCAACATGAGACACCTGTATCAACCACCCCGCAGCCCTCTACAGGGTTTAACTGAGGCATCATCATGTATAAAAGTGCCATGCCTGGCAGAGTTGCAGCCGAGCCACAAAAGCGCGGCAGCGGCCGCCTCGGCCATCCATCTCCAAGCATAGCAGACGCCGCAACGAGCAACCTGCGGTTTGGCACCACAATCAACGCCGGCGCTTTTGCGCTCTCAGTTCCTACTGTTTGCAGAAGACGAAGATTTTCAAGATTACCAAAGAGCAAAACACCAGATCCGGGAAGAACAGCAGGACGCAGCAGTGGCTGCACAGCTACCCCGCCATTTCCACCTCCGATCATTTCTGATCCGGATTCATCGGACTGAGATTATGGCAGCAATAACGCAGTTTCACAATTTCGTTGCTTGACGATGCCAAACTCGAGCGCCTGATACAAAAAGGCTACAACGGTGTTGACCACTCAACACGAGGCTTACCACGGCGATACTCTCGCCTCGTTGCAAACACTCAGCTCGCGGTACTCGAAAGCCCTCATCAGGCAAAACGCGCCACACTGGTCGTGATATATCTGCTAAGCTAATAAGCTACCGCCGGTTATAAAGAGCCAGGCCAGGTGTGCATCTTCCTCGCATTTTTCACACCATGTTTGCTTTTCAGAACACACACCATAACTTGCCTTCTGAGTTTTGCCTCAGAGTGACACCTATGGGAATCCCCGACATCGAGCCATGAGCGAAGCATCTGTTCCGACAAACACAGCGACTACAGATTCGCCACCCGTCGATGAGGCACGACGTGGAAGCTCTCTCCGAGGCCCTCATGGAGATCTTTGACACAACATCGGGACTATGATTCAGAAACTGGAAGTGAAACCTTCCCATTCATGGACGGGGCCTCTACGCGACAATTAGCCGAGTTTATTCTGCAAACATCCAGGCAGATCACAGAGCTAAAGCAACGAGTGGAAAGACTCGAAGCTTCGCAACAATAGGTGGTAACTTTAACCATGTGCATTTCATCGGGCGCTTTGCAGCGGACGGTTGCAAACAATGATATCCCCGTTTTTCCAATTGTTACAGTCAGTGCATTCACGTTTCACATATTAGGTATGCAGCGATTGATCACTCTTTTTCCCGCAGCATTTTGAAAAAAACAACCAGTTGGTTAGCACCATGGAAACAACGCACCAGATCGCGATCTCCGACGCAATCACAATGGAGATGGCATTGGGCCACAACGGCTCTTCATGGTGTCGTGAGTACTTTATCGCATCTCAAGAGTGGATACGAAAGCATTTCGGAGCAACCTGATCAGCGTCCGACATCAACGACTTCCTACCAAAAGGAGACAGTATCACTACTCAACTCCTACACCAACAAGCGAAAGCGATCAAAACCTCGTGAGCAGGCTTGCTGAGTTGACAATGAGGATGCACATTTGCTGCCCCGGCAGCCCACACCACACAGCAAAGCTGTCTACGAACATCATCATATGATGAGGTTCAACATTAAGAGCATTCATGTCGAAAGGTCATACAGGTCTGCGCGGTGAATCAATTGATGGTCTCTGTGTACCTTTCTCTCTCTTCTGAAGATTCCGTATGCACATGCCCTCAATGCAGTGTGGACTTCCGCACCATTTCTCAGAACTACAGTTGCTGAAACACATTAGTATCGCACACAGATGGACGAGGACGACGACCAGCAGCCTATGGGGATCCGAAGAGATTGATGCTTCTTGAGGAAGGATGACACCACTACATCCTCCCATGCGTCAGTCACACACACAAGCAAAAAACAAAGCACACAAACGAGGACAAAAAGAAGAAAGACAACAAAGACAAAAAGGACAAAAACAGTCATGAAAACAAAGAAAAAAACACGTAAACATTTCACCACCATCCCAATCCACAAAGCAGCACCGACCCAACATCCACACAATACAAGAGAAAGAGGACCGCTCTTCGCATTCAACCATCATCAGCGTCACCTACGGCAACGTCACACATGGTTGAGGACGCACACCGGTCTCCATCTCGCGAGATCCTTGTCTTCTGACTCTTGCAACCTTACGATTATTGTGCATCCTACATTCAGCCACAAGCGGTCAAAACAGCTTGTGCAAAAATGCTGGTACGAGGGCAGGATTTAGGTGTCGATGCCATTTCAAGATCATGAGTGATTGTCCCCAAACAAACTCGCTGTTGGGGGACCCTAATTTCTCAGACGGATTAGGGGCTGCAAGATCCGCTAAGCGTGACAAAAAAAAGCCCTGCCGCATGCGAAGTGTCAGGACGACACACTTTGTGTTTTGCCAGAGCACACATCATGTCCCATTGTTGATTTGCATTCCTTGTTCAAGATTTGTCGGTTGGTAGCAGCAAAAAATATGACAAAGCGAAAGGTGCCGAGGCCGGCCTTCCATGGTACCCATGGCAGGGCAATGTTTTCGGATGACGGTTGAAATTCCAACCACCGCATACCAGAGACCAAGGCACATGTTTTACACGTGGTGCTTTGTCTGGGTGACAACGTTCTCCAAGCTCGCAAGATCTTTCTCCTACCGCATCAAGGAGATGCACCGGCAGAACTCCTAAAATCCCAGCTTTCTTCTTCGAACAAAATCCGTCGACGACTACATGACTGGGATTCAGTCACCATTTAGCCACGTTGATGCCGGGCGTTTTGTTAGAACCTGTTCGGATCAAAGGAATACGACAATCACCCCGATCGCTATTGACAGCGAGAAAAGTTGCCATTCCTCCTAATTGCCGTGCCATCAGACCTTTCACTCTACTTGAAGCATGTACGCCCCATTGGGGCTGTGTGTGTGTGAAACCTCCCTAGCGCATGGGAGCAGAGGGTCACTCCTACACTGTTTGCAATTCGCTTTTCAAACATATCCGGCATTGGACATTTACCAAATCAACTGTTGTTGCAGGGGGGATCAGGCTTCCAGTGACGGATGACCTGATCCAACGAAGCTAGGTCACTGGAAGGGAAGTGATTGAGGACGCTCAGTCAGTCATGCAACTGCGCAATTTTCGGCAGCCCCCTGTGGTGCCAAGATTAGTTTGATGGCCAGGCCCCTGTGGTGTCCAGATTATACAAACAATTGTTGTACGGTTGCCACAATCTGGACAAACTTTGCGCCAACATGAACAACATCCTCTCTTTTCCTCTTGCACTCCAGTACTCTTGGACGAATCCATCAGTGTGTGTGTTCTCCGTGCGTGGTTTCTGCGGAAGTAAGATCCTGTGGACGAAGTTCTTCGTCGGTCTGCGAAAAAAAAATCTCAGTGGTTCCGGTAAAGAACGATATTTAGTTTCGCTTTTGTAAGCCGACACACCCTGTGCGGTCTTTTTCGCCAAGTTTTTGCGCGGCAAAGTTCCCACTTTTCCCCGTGCGACAGCAACCGATCCGTAAACCAACCTCTTTTGTGCTTCCTCACAATACGTCTACAGCAGAGTCCAGGTATCCGGTATCCTGTCTTGCAAGGCAGCAATTGTTGTGTAACAGTTGCGGGAAGGTTTGTGTGTTCTTCCGTGCTGGTTTCTGCGGCAGCAAGATTTGGGACGTAGGTTTCTTCGTTTGGTCTGCGGAAAGAATCGTCAGGGTCCGTGTAAACGGGAACTGTGTGTTTTCTCCGTGCGTGTTTCTGCGGCAGACAAGATCCTGTGGACGACGTTCTTCGTTTTGTAGGCGGAAAGAATCGTCAACGGGTTTCGTGTAAAGAAAGATTTTAAGCCGACAACCCCTTTGCGTTTCTTTTTGCCAAGTTCGGGCCGGCAAGTTCCTACTTTTCCCGTGTGGCAGTCACCCTAGCTGTATACCAACTTGATTGCGCTTCTTCACATGCGTCTACCAGCAGAGGCAACGATATCCTGTTCGCAAAACGGCAATGTTGCGGTGTTTTTTTTCGTGCGTGGGTTGCTGCGGCAGCAAGACCCTGGGATCTTGTTAGGTCTGCGGACAAAATCGTGAATGGTTCCGTGAAAGAAAGTTTTTTTGTTTGCCTTGTAAGCCGACAAACCCATTTGCTCTTTTTTCGCCATAATTGCGCCGCAAAAGTTACACTTCTTTCCCGTGCGACAGCCAACCGATCTATCCAACCTGTTTTGCGCTTTCTTCCAACAAACTTTACGGCAGAGGCCAATATCCTGTTCTAGCAAAACGGGCAATGTGGGTGTGTTTTTTTTTTCCGTGCGTGGGTTCTTCTGCTGCGGTAGCTAGATTCGGTGGATCTTCGTTCGGTCTGCGGAAGAAGTGTGAATGGTCTGTGTAAAGAAAGATTTGGTTTTGTGGTGAAGCCGACGCACCCGTGCGCGCTTCTTTTCGCCAAAATTGCAACGGCAAAGTTCACACTTTTTTCCCCGTGCGACAGCCACCGATATAAGCATATACCCCCTCTGTTGGCTCTTCCTCAATGTTAGAGCTTAGGCAAGGTCCTGTTTTTCCTGTTTTGCAAAACGGTAATGTTATGAAAATTGTGGAGAAGTTGCGTTTTTTCTTTGCGCGGTTCCTGCGGCAACAAAATCCTGTGGACAATGCTCTTCGTTCGGTCAGCAGAGAAAACGGTAATGGTTCCGTGTTAGGAGAGCTTCTTGTTTGCGTTGTAAGCCGACAAATCCCTTCCTACCCTTCTTGCCAAACATGCACGGCAAAGTTCTCGTTTTCTTCCCGTCCGACAGCTAACCGAAGCACCAAGCTCTTTTGCACTTCGTCCGCGAACGTTTGCAGCAGAGGCCAGGTATCCTGTTTTGCAAACGCGGCAACAATGTGGCAGTTGCGGGAGAAATGTGCATGTTTTCCGTGCATGGTGTTGCAGCAAGATCCTCTGAACGATGCTCCCTGGACCCTCCCAAAAACCTTCCCACATGCTTGAGTCCCACCACCCACTCTTCTTTTGCAGAAATATATCGCCCAATACTTAATTCTTCTTCGCAAAATCTGCTGGCGAAGCCAGATTGGGATCCAACACATTCCAACTTGAACCGGTATGATTCGATGCATTCTGTTTGGGGTCTTCGCTGGTGTAATCTAGGTTCTTGCGACGTTTGAAAGCTTTCTCAGTAAAGCCAGGGCCAACGAGCCGACTCAAGGCTCGCAGTTTTGACTTTTCTCTCTTTCCGTCTCCGTTACCGCTGCCAGAGACTGTAGGTCGCAGCCTCGGTTGCACCCGCAACCGAAAGCGGAGGCGAGGCATGAAGCTTGCTGAGGACTGGGTTGTAGTTGTTTGGGGGTTGTTCAATTACTTCGAGGTTGGCTGCCCCGTTAACGATTCTGCCATTTCCGAAGCTGCGCAGCGCTGTGCGTCCTCACCTTGGACATCTAGGCATAGTGATCATGCTAGTAATTTGTTCGACGAGTGCTGGAAGTTTTGTCGAGTGAAAGCCCCTGAAGGCCCAAATCGAGGCATTGCTTCCCTTCTTGAACAGCTAGAGTTTGCACGTGCGCGATGTTACGACCGACATGGCTTTGTAGATCTGGATTCTTTGGCACAGCATGCTGGAGATGTCTTGCCTCACCGTGTCTCCTTGCCAGACGAGGGAGCTGTGATTGATCCTGCTGAGCACCTGCGTGGTGAACGGCTCGCGCAGTTTCTCACAATGCCAGAGTGGGTCCCCGAACCAAACGAAGACACATACCGAAGACCTAAACCTTGTCACAAAGTCTCGCGTGAACATGAACTTCAGATTGCCACTCGGTTACTTGATAGCGGGTTGGGGGTGTTAGTTTCTGAGGAAGATGTGCTTCGCAATAAGTCTGGCGAGCCTGTCGTCGCAGGTTTCTTCACAGTTCCGCACAAAGTTGATTCTGATCGCTTAATCACAGACAGGCGACCTCAGAATTGCACAGAGCAGCGATTGTCGTGGGCAGTCTTGCCGCAAGGTCCGATGCTCACCCAACTGGTGTTGCAGCCTTGGGAATCCATCCGCGGAAGTGCTGATGACATTTCGAATTACTTCCACTTGTTGAAGCACCATGACGGTTGGATTCCCTGCAATGCGGTAGGACGGCCACTTTCAGGTTCTCAGTTGCGCAAGTTTGGAGCTGAGCCGAACCGCCGTTACTTTCTAGCTTTGCGCACCATCCCTATGGGTGATCTAAATGGGGTTTGTTTAGCTCAAGGAACTCACGAAGCGATCTTAAAAGAAGCCGATTGTTTGCACGAAGCTGAGATGCTTCAGTATGGAAGGCCTGCTCCGGCCGGTTCTACTTGGGAAGGGCTGTATATCGATGACCACATCGTCATGCAAAAGCTTTCAAAAGGTAGTTGCAAGCAGACTCTCAGGGATGATAAAGTTCTTTCCTCATCACGGGGTCACTATGAAGAACTTAACATTCCTGTTTCGGCTAAGAAGGCAGTTACCAAGGCTTTCAGCTTCCAAGCCTGGGGCACGCATGTAGACAGCAGCTCCGGCAGAGTGGGCGCTCCTGTTGACAAGCTCAGGCACCTGTTAGTTGCCAGCCGGCAGTTCCTCCAGCTGCCACGAGTGAACCGAAAGTTGCTGCAGCGTTTGGTTGGGCTTTACGTTCATCCTTTCATGCATCGGCGTGAGTGCATGGCTGTTTTTCAGGAAACGTATAAGGTCATTGAGCGGTTGCCTAGAAATAGGTTAAGCCCCCTTCCCCAGAAGTGCCAAGAAGAGCTTTTGTGGGCCAGTTTGCTGTTGCCGTTCGCTCATGCATGTATCCGATGGCCGATTTCAAACCACGTCAGTGCCACAGACGCTACGCCCACCCACGCCGGGCGCACTGTTGCAGAGCTACCGGCCAAGCTTACCGAAATGTGTTATCGATTTGCAGTTCATAAGGGTGAAGCTGTCAGACTCGACTGGGCCTTGGGCGCTCTTGCACCGTCGTCCGAGCTTGTGTCCGCACCGCGTGAGCTTGAACAAGCTCTACTTTGCGGAAGATGGAGAGTCACAGAGCGATCCAAGTTCAAGTCAGTCTGCCACATCAATGTCCAGGAGATGAAAGTCGCAGTGAAACAGCTTAAGATTGCTGTCGCGCAGTCTTCTGAAGGTTTATGCTTGGTGAACCTCTGTGACTCCCGCGTCGTTTGCGCTGCATGGGCCAAAGGCCGCAGCTCGTCAAGGAAACTCAACTCGTGGCTTCGCAGGGTTCTAGCGCACAGCGTGGCTGGTTTTAAGTCTTTGAGTCATGTTTGGGTTAGCACCAAAAGCAATCCAGCTGACTATCCCAGCCGCAATGCTCCTGTCCCTAAGCCCTTAAGCCCCACGCCTGGGTTACGCACCCTCCTAACAGAAGCAGAAATCCTGGCCATGCAAGCATCGCCCGGCAAGCCTCGTTCGAAGTCGCGGGTCGGTGACAGTACTGCTTGCGAGTGAAAACAAAGGCTACTGCCGTCGAAGCTTGCACTGCAGAGACACACTCTTGTCTGCCAGTCAGTTTCGAAAGCGTGATGTGCAGTATTTCTGTTTCGTCGCCATTTTTCGGGCGTTAATTCGTAGTTGTTTAGTTTTGCTGACTTTGATACCATGACGTTGCGAGGCAGCCAGTTGTCAACTGCTTACAGGCGCCGCCTCATCCAGGGATACCGGCTCTTGCAAGAGTATCTGGCGCTTGAGGGCACCTCTTTACGGCACGTTTCTAGGCGTCGCAGGCTTCTTGATGCCTGCTTAGAAGGTTTCGTCAACTGGGCATACGAGGCCCAAGGACCCCAGTTCCTTAGTGTGGCAAAGCATGGTCTGTTGGTGGTTCAGCTTCTCTATCCTCACCATCGGCGTCGCCTGCCGCGTGCTTGGCAAACGCTGCTTGCTTGGGAGGAGGCCACTGAGGTCCGTGTCCGGCCACCTTTGCCACTTTCTGTTTTGGCTGCGTTTGTAGTGTTCGCTCGTGCACAGGCTTGTGTCTCTGAAGCGGGCCGTCCCGAGTGGCTTCGCTTTGCAGTTGGCCTGGAGCTAGGGTTTTTTGGTTTGCTAAGACCGGGTGAAATCCTACAGTTGCGAGCATGCCACATCTCTCTTCCAGACTCCTGGGTTTTTGCGTCAGCAGGCGCCGTGGTCCGCATTGAAGCGCCCAAAAACCGGCGTCACTTGAGCAGGCATCAGTTTGTCCTCGTTGAGCATGGTCCTTGCTGCCATGCTTTGCAATGCATTCTGCCGGATCTGCGCCCACAAGACCAGTTGTGGCCGTGGGGCCCCCGCCGTTTCCGTTCGATGTTCCGCCAGGTCGCACAGGCTTTAGGTGTTGGCGACTTGGGCTTTACGCCTGCTTCCTTGCGTGCCGGGGGTGCTTCCCACCTGCACGTTATGGGGATGGAAATTTCTAGGCTTAAGTTTCGGGGTCGATGGGCCAGCGAGCGCACTTTAGGTCACTATGTGCAGCTTGCTCTCAGCCGCCAGATTCAGCTAAACTTGTCGCCAGCAGCGAAGCGAAAAATCACTACGCTTCTCCGTCACGGGTGCGAGTTTCTGTTCTTAAGTCTCGGCTCAAGCTCTAGCAGGCCTTCCCCGCGCATTTACTTGCCGGCCTTGCTTTCTGCATATGGATCGCTTGCTAGCCCTCCACGGTTCGAAGAAGGTCCAGCAGGGGCCGCACAAAGGAACCTTGTTCAAAGACTTGTCCTTCGTGCAGCTTGAACGGTTTGCAAAGCGTTGTGCGGAGCCTGAGTTGCGCCTGTTCGCACGTGCTGCTGTCGCCACTCGTGCCTGCTGCCCTGCCGGCCTGTTCAGCCTACCGTGTCTGCAGTGTCGGTTTCGCCTCTTCCGCTGCCAAACCGGGTCTTGTCCGCCTGCGCCTGCTTGCGCCACCTCAGGCTTCTCCTTGCGCAAGTCTCCGGCCTTAAACTTTTCTTGCTGGCAGTCCTTGTCACTGTGCTGTCTCGTCCGTCAGCACACTTCCTTGTAGGGCGTTTCCTAGTGCTCAGCTGCCGCTGGGCTCTGCAACAAACTTTCGGGCTGCTCTTTCAATGCTTAGATGCTATGTTGCTAGAGTTTGTGTACTGGGTTCGGGGTGCTAGCGAACCGCCGCCGGTGGGGCCTTTTGTGGAAGCCCCTTGCCCGGTGTGTTTGGGTTTAGGCCCTTTCAGCCAGGTCCTCCTGAGCACGTTCTCAGTCGTCCTCGGCGCGCTGCTGACGCACTTGAACCAGCGCTTCCAGCTGCCAAACCGTGTTGGGAGGCCCGTCTTGCGTTTGTGACTGCCCACCGCCGACCCCTTCGCCACCGCTGCTTGAGAGGGGTGGGTGGCTAGGCTGCACTGGCACTTGCAGTGCAGTCCTGTGTGCATCTGCCATGCATCTCTCCGGCGGTGCTTTTTGCCAGCCTGTGCCAATCGCCCGCAAAGCAGCGACCGAGGGACGTCATGCACTGCAGCTGCATCTTTTAGGTTTCACTTTCGCAAGCAGCACGGCTTCAGCCTTGCTTGCTCAGAGAACATTCCATGGCCCGAGTTGCATGTCACAAAAGCGCGGGCGGCTGTTTGCTTTCATTGCTTAAACTGGTCAGCGATGACAGCAGTTGAGAAGTAGGACATAGCATCATGTCCGGACGACGAAACCTTCAGGCTCCTTTCCAGCTGAGCCGCCACCTCCCCTCCGCTCGCCTTCCGTTGCTGTGCAATCCGGCTAGGCTGCACTGGCACTTGCAGTGCAGTCCTGTGTGCATCTGCCATGCATCTCTCCGGCGGTGCTTTTTGCCAGCCTGTGCCAATCGCCCGCAAAAACTGGTCAGCGATGACAGCAGTTGAGAAGTAGGACATTTTTTTCGACCTCATCGCAGTCAATGTATCATTTGTCGATATGTTGACAATCGATTGGTTGTATTCTCCGAAGCTATTGCACATGTGCCATGGATGAAGCAGTTGTGCCAGCGTGGCTTTTAGAAGTCCCCTGTTGAGCTTGGAGAAGTTGACTGGTGAGTTTCTTGGTACAGTTTTGCATGCGGAAGAAACAACTTGCATTCATCATACCAGACAAGCACTTTCAGTTTAGGCCCTTAAATTCTGCTGGCAAAAACCACAAGATGGCTGCAGTCAACAGCAGAATTTGTCTTGCATCAAGGTGCTCCTTTCCTGAATCCCAAAGGGATCGGGATGTGCATGAGATCGGTCGACAATATGTCAACTGAGACTACCCAAAGCACAAGATTGCCCTAATTCAGAAGAAGTTTCTCCGACAGCGAAGGGTTCACACGCAGTATGGGACAGTATGTATTTCTGGAATTATTTTTTGTTACCCCTTTCGAGGGGCAACTGTGTGTGTAAAACCCTGTAAATAAGGGAACCTATCCATGCCGCAGGAAAAAAACAGGGGCCACTTGGGACATGAAGAGGTCAGGTGCCAACGAACACACCTCTTCATTGTCTGTGATATCAGTTCTGGACGCAGAACTGACGTACCTGCCGTAAGACCAGGCAAAGCCGAAAACCTGGCATGCCGAGTCATGTGTGTGCATGTGGAGATAACCAAGACTGACCGAAGAAGTGAAGCCGGGAACAAGAGCAACAAGTAGGCTACGATTGTACGAATACGTGCTAACTCATGTCTGGCTTCGGACACAGGAAGCCGCCGACCGCTTCGGTTGCGGCTTGAAGCACGCTCTTAGGTATGGTTAACTGGGTGCGACATCGGTTTGATAGATGGATCTGCATTGGCCTAGGGTCGGAAGAGGTCAAGAAGCGATTGTAGCTTGATTGCTGCTTCGCCAGGTCAGGTCTTGGTGATCATCACACTTGCAGTTTTTTCGAACCTGAGCACAGCATTGCATGGAAAAATTGACATCATTGAAGGCTCTTCGCTGCTGCCAGCCTGACCCTTCCGATTCGGCGAGGTTCTTCAGGGGGGCGCATCGAGCGGAGATTGGCATAGCAATATGCTAACTCTTTTGAGTTTAGTCGGCGTCTGGTCGTGTGCAGCGGAATCAATTCTTCGTGCAGGATGATCTGCAGAAGCCATAAGTTTTGTTAGAAACTGTCAGTCCATGCAATGCGTCAGGTCTGGATGTCGGTGCTCGGGGACACAGATATCGGCTGGTGCACAGGTAAGTGTCTACCGACGAATCGGAGGTCTCCGGTGCAAGGTTTCGATCTTCAGTGCCACTTCAGAAGTTTTCGGCGCAGCAACGCCCCCGAACATGTCTTTCGAGTTCGAGGCAGGCGCTGGCGGCGTCTCGGAGCCCCTTCGCGAGGTTTGCAGGAGCGATGTGGGCAAGCGCCGTAAGGCCCTTATGGACCCAATCGAGCGCAGTTGTGAAAGGTCCCTGATCGCAGTGGAAACGTCCAGGGCCATGGCTCGGACCTTAAGGCAAGGGACAAAGGGGCCAGTCACGCAGACAGTGCCAGCTTTCGCTCTTGGCTGTAGGAACCGCGGCCGCGAGACGTGGTGTGAGGACCTGGCGGTCACAGCAGCCGCCATGCTCTTAGACTTAGACCTGGCACGTCCAGAGGTCACACAGGTCACACCCCAGCTTCGTGTTTGGCTCTCGACTGCGCCTGCAGCCAAAAGATTCCGGACCGCGAGCCGCAAAGTGAACTGCAAAATCCGACTGCATCGACCATCGTCGACCGATGCAAATTAAGCTGCAGCCTGTCTCGAGTGCAGCCGCAGAACCAGTCCAGTGGTTAAAACGCAATCTCGAAATTTCGAAACCAAGATGTGTCCTGCTAACGAATGTGACAGTGACAAGCCGGCGCGCCGCCGGGCCGTGTCCGGAGGAACGTCCGAAGGAAAGGATTCAAAACTTAGTGAGGCCAGATAAAACTCGACCAATTTCACTGCAAGCGAGGCACGGCAAGCCCAGGGCGGCGCCCCCAGAGGGCTGGAACGTACTCACAGAGTGCTGATGGACCGCCCTGATCGGGAAGTTGTGAAGAGCTTAGCTGTGAAGGCAAGGATAGGATCCGGGCAGTGTCACACTAGACGGCCTGTGGCCTTATTTGTCTGGGGCCGGAGGATGCGGGCGAGGGTCGAGTTGAAGAGGAGCAGCATTGCTGTTCCCTTCACATGCTGTTAAGGGGAGGAGTTCCAGCTGGTGGCTCTGCTCAATGTCCTTGACCGCTGTGCAAAGCCGAGGCGCGCTAAAAAGATACTTGCAGTTCCTGGTCCTTCCTGTGCATGTTCGCTGCACTGTATTTTTGTAATACTACTATCAGGCTACGATCGTCAACAATTAGTCGATGTCCAAGTTTCTATGACCTCCCAGTCTTGATACATCATTTTCAGAAGCTGCGGGGTTCGGAATCCATGCTGTTTGCACGAGCTCAGCCACGACCTGCTGTGAGGAGAGCACTCTTCTGATCTGCTTCATGCCTGGCCTGAGTCTTTGCGAGCCAACACTCACAGAAGTTCATAGCTTGGACAAGTTGAAAGCCCTTGACTGATGGTAGCGACTTGGAAGGAGCCTCTTAGCAGCTTCCCGACTACTCATGCCCAGAGGGTCGTGGCCGCAGCCTCATGATTTTTTCGAGATCGCATACTGTTCATACTGACAGTCGACAAACATGAACTCTTGTGTTGAGCGGCCTTCGCCTGCATACTTGTTGGTTCAGTGCTCAGGCCGCGTTGCTGTGTTAAAACTACGAGGCTGTACAAGCTGCATCATCCTATACCAGCCGGACAGAGCTTCGACATTTCTGAGACGTAGGTGCAGCTTGATGAACCGAAGGCTTTTGCTTGCCACGCCACTGCCATTCCATGGCGCCTTCTACGGTTGGAGGTTGGTGTCATGCGCGTTGCACAAGATCTTACTGTAGCCTTCTGTCGGTGACAAACATGCAATGTCCCGAAGGCAGCGAAATCTGCTTTCCAATTCTCTGCAAGCGCGAGGACAGCTTGGACCGGATGGCAGGTGGAGAATTTGGCTCTCGGTGCAGAGGTGCGGCCTGTAAATGGAAGGTTGGACTTGATTTGGGGACCAGTTTCGAAAATTAGGGTGAAAGCTTAAGATCTTCTCGAAGCGCTTTGAAGCGAAAGAAGCGGCCCAGGCTTCCTGGGCAGGCCGGGCCAAGATGGCACGGGGAGCGGCCAAGAGGGCTTCGGTTTGAGCGAACTTTGGCACTTTGGACAGATGAGTCTGAGTGAGCCTCTGCAGCGCTGCTAGTCGCCTAGTCGCCATGCGGAAGAGTGATAAAACCTGCTGAAATTTTTTCGTTTTGTATTGACCAGGCAATATCAGCTCCAAGTGTTTACAAAAAGATACGAAGTCTGTCGATACCGTTTTCGGGGATGACAAAAGTGAAATCGCAGGTCAGGCACAGCGACTGATCCAAGAGGTGCTGCCGCAAGAAGGCTGGTGTCCACTACTGGACAACCTGGTACATGATGTTAGGAGATATTGCGAGGGTGAGTGCATTTGGTTTCAGGCACAGGTGTGGAGGAGGGCAGATGAAGCGATGGTTTCCATAGTTTGCGACCATCACGTCCTCTGTATGTAACCAGTTTTGTCGCAGCATCTGCACCAACTGCCTGTGGTTGGCATGGAGGCTTCGAGGCTGTCGTGGTTTCACGACTTCCATACCTGTGTGGCGGAGATGCCTGGGGCCTGGGGTGCTCACCCAGACCTTGCCAATTCGATCGATGCATTCTCCGTCGTCACGCGGACGCGCCCGTGAGGCCTTCGTATCATTCTCCGAGCTGGATGACCTGATTGTTCTGGCCAGGAGAATGTAATTCCGGCCAGAAAACAAGCGCAGGAGCACGCCTTCGAAGCAGGAAGTTGTGAAACTTCTCTTTCCGCACGTCACATTTGGGCTGATGAGGTTCGAAAGCATTTCGAATCGGATTAGCAGCACACCAAGAAGCTTCCTGGAGTCCTACTGATGCTCGCTTGTCCAAGACGATGCGGATTGGTTTTAACATTCCCATAGGTAGAAGCAAACAACTTGTACATGTCCACAGCTTGACCTGCTGAGGAATCTGTTCTGCTCAGGCATTTTCATGCCGTACAAGTACACGTCCTGGCCCGTGCCATGAATCGCCCCTCGCTCCGGGCGGCCGCAGCGTTGGCTTCGAAGTCTTCGATAATGAAGCACCTTCACACCAGTGCTAGACATGACGCAGACACGGCTGCGCACCTGTAAGGAGTCTTCCGTCTTACTCACTCGCAATTATGAGTGATTTACTGGAGAATTCCCCAAAGGTGCAGTCTGCATCAGCGGCGATCAGCCTAGCTTAATCCTTGGCAGTCCATGCGTCCTCATCCTGAGCAGCATTTCGCGGCAGCCATGCCGTCGCCAGGGATCTTAGGCCGGCGCGATTTGCCCGTTAGTTTCATGAACGTCTCGGATGCTCCGCAGGAGGCTACGACCCTCAGCTTGGAGGCGCAGCATCTGTTCTGATTGCAGCACCACTTCTGCGTCGTGTATGCGGTTGCTCCAGTTCACCCCGATAATGTGACACAGTGATGCCGGCAGTATTCTTGCTACCAGTAGTGTTTGTACGCGACGAGTATTAGGATGTTAGCAACCTTCTCAATGTTCGCAATGATGAGATGCTTTTGTCAGCTTTGGGTCGCTGCTGCAGTCCCAATGTAGACACTCCAAAACGAAACCCGTGGGATGCTGGTTAAGGATGGTTAATCAAGGGTTTAGGAAATACGCCGATCCCACCCAACCCTCCAAGAAAGACTTGAAGCCTCGAGTCGAGTAGGATCACAGCACCGCTAGAGAAGAAGACCTTGCCGGCGGGAATGACGTTGTGCATGTCACATGGAGCATCTGGTGCTGCCTGCATGAAAAAGTCGTGGAGAATCAGACCTGTGCTTGACACCCTGGCAGAGTTGTCGATTGTTGGAACATGGGATGTTGATGGAATGCAGGCTACACCCACCAGATCAACGTCGATGCCTAAGAGAGGGCCGATAGGGCCGCACGGCTTGCCTCTGGGGCGCTGGCCCGATGCGTCCGAGGCGGTGACGGCTCCGAGCCTGGGAGTGCCAGGTGTCACAGGCCTTCAGGCTCCGCAGGCGCCGAGTTGCTTGAAGGGGACTTTAGGAGAGCTGATCAGCTCTGCAAGCAACGCTTCGTTTGAGATCGGAACGTCTGGCCCTGCGCAATACTCCTAAGCACAAACGCCTTCTGCCCTGAGAGAGGGCCTCCAGATGCCTGCGCCTTTGCCAATGGCTTCGCATCTTGCCGCTCGGAGCTGTATCCAGGATCCACGGTGGCCGTGGTAGGATGGCCAGGCTGCGGAAGAATCCACCGTCGCACCTAAGTTTTGCGCTGGGAAATCGGCCTCTTCATCATGCGTTCTGCTGATGTGCCGGAGCCAAGCGACTTCCACCAAGGCGGTACCCTCCCTGGATGTCAGCCTGGATCCTGCATCCCCAGAGCAGCTGCAGCGTGGCTACGAGTCAAAAGATTGCTATGGGGTCGTGTTGGAAAGATATCGGATCGGCTTGTTTTGTGATATCAATGATGAACAGCCCGTGGAAGAAGTGCAAGGTCATGACACGGAATCCTGTTTACTCTTGCTACAACCTTGTTTCTTCAAGAAGATAACGACACTACGGGTCACGGTCTTTCAGCAGCCTGCATGCATCTAGCCGCTGGGCTAGGACGTGTCTTGCAACGTGACCCTGCAGAGTTGAAACATGATAGCAATCACCGTTTTGGATGCTCCTTGCTCGGGAGTTCTGTCAGTTGCCCTCCCAGGAATGAGCTTGCAGCCAAAGGGAAGCAGCTGGAGGCCAGAGCTCCCAACCTCCATGCAAAGTGGCTTCTGCCATGAGGGCTCTTACACAGCTTTTAGATTTCGGACTTGCTATGAGTTTCTCTTCATGCACAACCATCTGCACATTGACGAAGAAAGGCCTTGCAGAACTACTACGCCTCTTTGCAGCAGACGCTGCAAGCTGAGCGTGAGCACGCTGGAGACCCGGCCGTGGTATTGTCGAAAGAGCTTCAGGCACCGGCAGCAAACTACGAAAGCCTGTCAAGAGCATGGGCATTCTTCTCGTAAATCCAATCTGCATGTGCAAAGCGGAATGCACGAGTTTCAGCATGTTGTATTGCATTCCTGCGAAAGATCTATTCATTGCGACGGCAAGGGGGAATATTAGAGTCGTCCGTGCCACTCGCGCCACTCGCCGCTCCCGTCGTTGGCACTGCTGGCGCCGTTCGCGCCGCCCGCGCCACTCGCGCCATGCGCACACTCGCACCAGCTACCAGCTACTTAGGCAACAAGAACAAGTGGAACCGGCAAGGCGCAGGGCGAGTGGAGTGGAACGATTGGAACAGACTGATTCATTCGCACCCCCCAGGGGCGAGGAATTGAAGTCGTCTGCACCACTCGCGCCACTCGCTACACGCGCTGTAGGCGAAAGGAACAAAGTGGAATGGGTAACGTACAGGGCAAGTGGAGCGAGTGGAACGAGTGGAACAGACGGATTAGCCCCACGCCGACGCTCTCGTTTTATGCGGCTTTGGTGCACAGCACCGCAGATCGAGTTTCATCGAACCTCGGCTCAAAGCATACTTTTGGAGATCTTCATTTATCGAACTGAGGCGTCCGGCTCCTGCGACACGGTGTTGATGAAGCTACGCGAGGAGGTGAGAAATTGGGGACTGGGGTTGCTTGAATGCTCTTGCTCGCAGTTTTGAGAGGTTTCCAAGTCAGCCAGTCGCAACCATCCCAGGAGTCTCAATGAGTCTCAACTGCATTCGTTCGCCAAACTTGACATCACCGTGCACTCCATGATGTTACCACGAGAACGACAGCAGAACTTCTGCCGCAACACAGTCCATTGTGATCGTGGTGCTTCGGCACGAAAGACTTTTCTGATTCTCTGCTATGCCCATGCGGATATGTTATTGCGGGGCTCTGCAATTGAGCTTCCACTACGCACAGGTGGCAGGCCTATCGCCGAGCCTGGTGGCCTTATCTGCTCGATGCTCGGAGGGATCGGAGGGTCTTCGCTGTCGAGGGCTGAGTTCTTAAAGACTTTCTCCGTTGAAGACACGCAGGGCCCGGCCAAACTGCCGTAGCTTCCCTCTACCGAAACAAGTTAGAGAGCTGAAAGACTCCGCAGGAGAACGTGATGCAGTCCAGTCAGCTGGCACAGGACATTCACAGGCGCCGACCCCTCGCCTCGCAAATGAGAGGGGGTGTTTTACGACTTTCTGGGATTTTTGATGTTCTGCTGAGGGCCGCCTTTTCACCAAAAGGCATGACCACCCCATCCCATCTGTGGGCCACCATGGGCTTGAAGTGGTTCGAAGCGTCGAGCCGTCGAGCACCGGAGCGCCTCTTGAGGTGGTTTGTGGCGAATGGTCCTCGAATACGTGGATACCAGGCATGTGATTTGACTTTCAATCTGTGTGTCTCATCTACCTACCGCTATCTCTATTTCCTGCGTTTAGCCATGGTACGCGGATGCTCACCTGAAGCTGAGAATGCTTGTTCGATTCCTTTTCGGGCTCTTTCCACCCCAAATTCTGCAGCTGGACAGGCAGAGACTTTAAGAATCGTCTGCTAAACCATATACTAGACACGAGGTTGCAGAAAGGCTTGCCTGTAAACTTGCTGTGAACTCCAGAAAGTTGCGAGGAGTCAACGGACCCGAGCGGCTGGCTCGCAGAAGACACGAAGGAGCTGCTTCAGAAGGCAGAAGTATGCATGGTATTCCCCACATGAAGTTTGCCCAAACCTGTCAGCCCCGAAGGTGGACTCTCTTGGACTTCGGTGGAAGCAGCTGCAGGCCTGCATACTCTTGCTTAAGCACTCCTCAGCCTGGGCTTGCGCTTCTGCTAGACGGTGGCCTTCAGCGAGCTCTCGCCTAGTCGCGTCGTGGAGGTCGGGCCGCTTGTGCGAGCTTTCCACCGCTTCGTCGAAGCTTCTGTCTTTCAAAGGGCTTAGGGCGGTCTGGTCGAAGGCAGTTGAGTTTGCTTAGAGGCCCATCAGGCCGATGTCTGGTTTGTGAGGGCGAAGACGGTCGATGACATTTGACCTAGACTCAATCATCTTGAAGAAGTGTGCCTGTCCCTCTGTCTGCTTGCGTCTTCTTGTCTCAGCAGGTTTCCACAACTGCAACTGCCTCATCAAGCCCCTTGGAGGCAAAGCAGGTTCTTGCTACACGCATGGGCCGTATCCGTTGGCCCTGTCATGCCCTGTCCCCGTTACGATAGGCCCCATCTCTGAGCTACTCGTAAGGATAATCCCCAGCCATGACGCCAGTTCAAGGCTTAGGGCCGAGGGTTTAGGATGGCGTGGGTCTCCCGTACATGTAAAGCCTGACAAATCCTAAAGCCCACATTGCGTGGTATTTGCGTAGGAGTCCCTAGAATGTTAAGTGCTTCTCCACGTGATTCCGAAAGTCATGAGAGAAGCAACCCCTTCACTGAGGTGTGGACATGGTCATAGAGTTACATAATTCTTAAACCCGCCTCTTCGTTCAGTGATGGCGGTTCGTCGCATCTGTGCAATGCGGCTCACTAAGCGATGCCGGTTGATCACGTTTCTTAAGCCCACCCCCTCGTTCGGCAATGACAGCTGACCACATTCCTTAGATCGCCCTCCTCAGGAGGCGATACTGCCTGATCATATTTGCTTGCCCCCCCCCTCCACGATGGCCGGTTCTCGCTTTTCTTAAACGATCACATTTCTTACACTGGGCCCCTCAGAAGGCGATGGCTGTTGGCCACATTGCTTAAACTCATCTCCTCATCCATTCGCGGATGAAAGCTGATCACGTCTCTCTAACCGGCCCCTCTTTAAGGCTACGAGAGTTGATCATCGTTCTTCAACCCGCCGTCATTACGCGTCGGCGGTTTGTCAAAGTTGTTAACCCCTCCACCATTACGCGACGGCCACCGGCTCCTTCATTACACGAGGGTGGCTGATCACAGGTCGTAAGCTCGTCCACTCATTAGGCCATGCCGGTTGATCACCTTTGTTGAGCCTGCCCTCTCATTGGACGATGGCAGTCATTTCTTCCACCGGACCCCTCACTAAGGCGATGGCAGTACATTTCTTGTACCGGCCCCTCATCAAGGCCATGGCAGTTGATCACATTTCTTACACAAGGCCCTTCATGAAGCCGATGACTTTGGATCACATCATTTCTTAACACCGCGCCTCAGTTGGCTTGGTGGACCACACCAGCTCCTAAACCCACCCCCTCATGAGGCGACAGCGGTTGAGCATATGTCGTAAACCGTACAGGCGATGATCAGCAGGCCTAATCATTGGACGATGGCAGCTACTCAAGACTGTTGCTGGTCTCCTGACTGCGGCGATGTCAGTTGATCAACTTCTTGAACCCCGCCTCCTCGTTAGGTGATGGCAGCTGATCGCACCTGCCCGTTGAATATATTTCTAGGACCCCGCCTCCTCATCAGGCGATAGCAGTTGATGGCATTTCTTGCGTGCGCCCCTTCGCCAGGCGGTGGCTGTTGGTCACAGTTTTTCAACCCGCCCCCCTCATCAGGTGATGACGAGTGCCAATGTTTTTTATCATCCACCCCGCTCCTTCGCCCACAGCGAACAAGTAAGCAACGCCGTACGAAGCATTCCGTGAGCACATAGACCCGTATCGATCGGAAAAGGATAGTGCACCCAGGGGTCCAAACCCGAGTCCTAGACCCTCCTACCGATAGGCGTCTGTGGCCCTAGGGGCAGGTTGGGGTAGGGGATAGACCCGTATCGGACAGGGGTCCGTTTCTTTTACATAGATGGATACTTGTCAGACTCTTACTAATCCTGGGACAAGGCAAGGATTGTCGCAGCTGCGAAGCTGCAACGTCAGTATCAAGATCGTCATTATTCGCTTACTGCAGGTTGCAACAGTGCCGCTCTTCCAAGAGGCATGACACGGTGAACCATCGACCTTCTCAAGTCTGTCAAGACTGTTCCGCCAAAGCCCAGGGTTCTGCCCCTCCGGCCATGCGATGTCCGTATTCACGGCCGCCAAGGCACGTGTGGCGTGTGGCCGGTTGCCAGCAGGTGGTCTAGCGATTGATTCACTTGTAAGGCTTGAGAGTCATTGGCTGGACTGTGTTCTACTTTCTGTTTGTGCTTGTATTTCGCGGGCTATTACGTGCTCTATTTTTGCTTTATGTTGTCTTCTTGTAATTCTGTTTCGGTGTCTAATGGATCCGAGTATCTTTCACTCCAACGTGTGTTCCAACAGTCACTGTTCTGTTGGCTAGGTATCCTATACCTATGTGTGTATAATATAACTTTTGTGTTCGCATGATTGCACATTCCTTGTGTCTTTAATTTCATGATACAGTAGCTCTTTCCTGTAATGATTCGTCTCTGAGTCGGCTAGCATGAGCTCCAGTTTGGGTTTGTTCTTCGGGATTATGCTCACTTCCACTGCATCCATTCCCAATACCAATGCAGCGGGCGGTTTGTATGAGTCTTGAGTACGATGGCTACGGAGATTTAAGGAGTTGCAGGGCCTGGTGCGGCTTGTCGGGACCCTTTTGCAGGACGGTGCTACCTGCCAGATCTGCGGCGCCCTGCACGCGCCTGGCACTTCGGCAATGAGTGCTGTAGTGAGTAGTGTCGCGGAAGAGTGCGTGGTCCGATTCGGCTCAAGCGAAGGCCATGCCAGCCCTACATCAATAATAGGCAAGCGCGGCCCGTTCGTGTAAACGGAATCTTTCTGACAGTGTTAGAAGACTCTCAGGCAGCGAGGTTTGCATCGAACGCCGCTTGCAGACGCACTCCCAGCTCGTGTGCCGCCGTCTGCTGCAGCTGAGGCAACGCAATGTGTAAGAGGTATGATGTGTTTCATCCACCTCATTCTTCAACCGTGTTGTCAATCGAATCGCTTCGTGTCGGAAACTGCGTTGCAATCTACTACTACAGTCCAAGGCAGCGTGCTGATGAGATGCTTGGGGCCAAGCTTGCCAGAGTTGATTCTTCTCCCTTTCGATGCAGGGATTGCGGGTTTTGGATGGTTTTGGGTACTGGAGGCAAGAATGGATGTGGAAGATGTGCGCTGAAGCATTGTAACATGCTGTCACGGTGAGGCCTCACCTGCTCTCCCCAGGTGATCTGTGCGGGCACGAGGCCTGCATGGGCTGCACCGCAAAGGCGGCAGACCCCCAGGCCTCCAGAATCCTCCAGAATCCAGAATCGGCGGCAGAAGTGCTGAGCTTCGGCTCCGCTCGGGCGCAGGTTAGCGCGAGCCCTCTGCCGGCGCGTGCCCAACTCGGATGGACTGGAAGTGAGGGGCTTCGATGCACTTGTTGGAAGAGACAGTGGACGCCACCGCAGTCTAGGGTGCGCAGCGCAGAAACCTCTGCCTTTGCCGTTCCACTTGGCTTGAGGCGACCGGCCAAAGCAGCCGGAGACCATCCCGGAGGCAATTTCCGGTGACAGCGGTGATCGCAAGCGACTTTCTTTGGCCCCAGGACGTGCCCGCGTCGGTGGACTGCGGCACGCCAGTTGGCACGCCCACGGCGGAGCCTTCGGAGACGGGCGAGGGCCAGGGCGGCCAGGGCGGCCTGGGCCAGCCCGGGCCCCGGAGGCTCGGCCTGTTCGAAGCGGAAGCCGACAGAGTCCTGATTCTGATTGTTGTGTTGCAGGGCAGGGGGAGAGCAGGGCGTTCTTTCGGCCTTTTGCACGTGCCCAGGCCACAGTTCACCAGCTTCCACATCAGAAGATGAGTCAAAGCGAAGGTAAAACCGCAAGGGCATGTGCGTGCACGCTCGTTAAGTATCCGGCATGGTGGTGCCTGTCGCATTTCCAGGCTTTGACGTAATGACCAGTGCAGTAATCTAGACTCCACTTTTCGGCTTCGGATGTTCTGGACTGAGCCATGGGATCCGTCGGACTCGGACCTGATGCAGGAGACTAGTACAGTGATGCTGTGCTCCTTTTGTCTCCAAGATATCTCGCGCAACATGATGCCTGCATATAGCTGTAATCGGCTCAAGCATGACCTTTCTCACCAGAAGAGTCGAGTCCATCGCGGCCATCAGCCCAAACCCAATGTGTGCGGCATGGCTTCCGAGAAGGCACGGGCAGAAGGGCCAAGTTGCACGTGGTAGGGCCCCGCGGGCCCAGTGCCCATTCCAGGAGGAGTTCTTCCTCACCATTGGCCCCGGCGGGCCGGTCGGGCGCTAAGTGGTCTTTGGTGTTGCCCTGTTGAAACGGATTTGCGATGCGCAGAGGCCATGCACCGCCTGGTCCATGAGGCGCATGTTCGTTTCAATGTCAGTGAGATCAACACCTCAGGTTTGTCATGTTCGAGGTTCGGTTTGCAGAAGTCGAAGCTGTGTGCAAAAGCTTCTGGGGTGTATATAAAACGATCAAGCCAGGGGCACAAATCACGCAGCTCTTTTCAGCATGCGATCTTTACCGAAACTAGTTTCGCCGTCGAGCGGCTTGTTCAATCGGATTCGGTGCTGTACAGCTGCCATATGCAAGCGCATGTCACGAGGCGCATTCGAACTTCGGCTCTGTTTTGAAGTTAAAACAGCTTCGTATACTGTTCGCTTCCTGTTACGAACCCCCCCTCCAAGGATGTGAGCCCCTACAATAAGAGTCCCCCGCGACCTCAGCAGGCTTAAAGCCTGCCACGCCCCAGAAGCCTTCCACTGTGACACACTGAAGCACCCTTCCCCCTTGCACCTTTCCAGGAGTTGGGACTCCTCAGTGCGGTTGCCGTGGAGCGTTTTGGGCAGGCGGCAAGTGTATGTCATGATTATTGCACTCAGACATCGGCCAGTGTTCGGAAGCAACTTCGGACAGAACCACAGCCGAGGGCAAATACTGCACGACCCTGGTGCAGGCGCGCTTCTTCTTTTCGGCTCCACTGGAGCCTGTGCAGCGCTTCTTCAGGCCGTTCTGACGCAGAAGAGGTTGTACATCCCACTTCCTAGCACTATGCTCACAAAAAGATGCCTGCATCTCGATGTTTCTGAAATCCTGAAGACTGATTGCCAGCCTCCGTGCGCCGGAGAAGCTCTATGCTCTCGCTCTGCGTTTCGAGAGTGCCTCGCTGCAGTCCCTTGGATTCCGATTTAGACCTGGGACGCGTGGCCAGCACGTGGGCTGTTCGGACCAGGCAGCACATTAACAAGTACTAACGAGTAATTGCAGACTCTGCCTTGTGTTATTCTCAGTGCAGGTGTGGTCCGTAGTTGCGTGTGCCCATACCCCTACCCCGTGCTCCCAGCAGTACTTTAGATTTCCATAGCTTCGAGTGTGGATGCATCAGCCGACACTTGTCTCAAAAATCGCAGCACGTTTCGCCATGCAAGCATGGTTGATAGCCGTGCCTAACATCTGCAAATCATGTAGGAACAACACACCAAAGCCACTCAGCAACCAGCACTTCCGGCAAAGAGGGAACAAAGACGGCGAATCCTTCAGTCAGTGCACTGGTTCTGTTGCTTTTCCCTCGCGCCGACTGGACAAATGCAAAACCCGTGCTCGAGCGAGATGCCCATGGCTCAAGAAGAGCCCTAAGCAAGCGACCGAAGCACAAGATTTCTGGTCCACCGATCCATGCCAGGGTCCGAAAGGGTCGAGCCAGGTACAACCGTTCGTTTTGCGAAACACCCGGGTCGGAGTGGGCTCATTGAATCACGCGACTCGCCTCATCGATGGAGTGTTTAAGCACCCCGAGAGGCGAGGAGAGGCCGTTCCGATCTCCAAGTGGCTCAGGTGGCCTCCGGAGAAGGAGGCTGCGGAGTCGGCGTTGGCCCAACTCGTTGCAGCTGCGGACTGGCCCAAGGTGCCCCCGACCGCATGTCGATAGAAGGGACATGTCCACTGCATGTGCGAACTCTTCTGCAGAGTTCGCCGATCTCTTACGGAAAAGTCACTGCAGGCTTTGCGGGTTTGGCGTCGCTTCTCGCCGCACCGCGAGGCCAGTGCACAGTATGGCTGTGCCATTTGGACCGGTGTGCGCGTGGTCTGCTTGAGTTTTCAATAGCTTGTCTCAGCTCGATGTTTGCTACATGCAGTTCCCATGCTCCTTAAGAAATCTACTGCTACCACTGCTTGCTTGAATGACCTTGAGTATTCTGCTTTGCTGCGATGTTCCTTCCAAGTACGCCGTGGCTTGTCTATTCTTCAACATATCAGTTCAGCTGTATGTCTGTGATGTCTGCAGTGCATGTTGTAATCCTTTCTGTCGCTCCATACTCTGTGTTGCTGTGCTTTGTTGCACTATGTGCAACTCTCGGGCATGCTGGCATGTGTGATGCACTTTGCTGCAATCTTTCGTGTTGCATTCGCGTCTGATGTGGTTTGCTTCTTTCCATTGCTTGCATGTGTTGGCATCTGCTTGTTTTTGACGGTGTTGCCGTTGATTATATGATTTCACACAGGCGCGTGTAGTACTGCATCGTACGTGCCCAGTGCCATACTGTGCTACTTAGTCTCTTATCTTGGCTAATACCATGTTGCTGCCTTGATACGGATCGTGCATTTCTTTGTAGTCAGCCGTCTGTTTTTTCTTTGCATTGCGCTAGTTTGTGTGTTGTGCTAGAACTGCTTTGTGTTTGGTAGGCACTGGGTGAGCAGTCCTGAGCAGTCTTCATTGCAAGCGAAGCTGAAACGAAATGCATGTGCCATTTCGGTTCAAGGCCTTGACCCAAAACGGCTTAGAGCTTTTGAATTGTTTCGCAGAAGGGACCTGCTACCATGCAATATGCCGTTGCGCGTCTGGCTGTGCACACCAACGAGCAGGTGCTTCACCACCCGTCAGCAATGCTCGATTTTCGGGCCAGGTTGCGCGTGCTGGGGAGCAGCTATGAAGCAGCTTTGATTTGGGGCTCAGTGCTGGAGATCCAGCATGTTCCACTCTTCGCCGAGGTTCTTGACGCCTTGCCGCCAGGTGTACCGTGCCCTCTATGGCCCAGGATTGCATCCGTTGCCGGGAGGGTCGGGGAGGATACCAGTTTCCGTTTGTTGGCACAGGCCGGTGGTCGTAGAGCCGGGCACCTCTCCGAGGACCGCATGGGAGCAGTGCCACGGTGATCGTGAGACCTTGCCAGGTTTGGAGGTTCAGGCTGCGACGGCATGCTCGGGGCATTATCCCAGAGCAGTTGTGGGGGCTGTGGCGCTCGTGGCACCAAGGACAGCGACGATGTGGGAACCAGGGTAGGTACCTTTGCATACGTGCGACCCATCGGACACGTTGGTCCGATACACGGAATTTGTGGTCACCGAGGACCACCTCGAAGAGTTGGCTGGCATACGCTTCTTTGTGACTGCCCGCTCGATTCCCCATGTGAGGCTGATGTCCTGGCAGGCCTGTTGTTTGAGCAGAGGCAGGATCAGGTGCGGCCGCACCGCCCGAAGGCACCCTCTTCTTTTCGCCCTGTTCGTTCGGTTCCCAGGACAGTGCTGCTGAGTGGTGTGTCCATGGGACGGGCGGTACCCGTCCCATTTCAGCAAGAAGCCGTGGTCTTACGGTTTCGACAGCTCTTTCGTGTTGCTTGATTCCAGGGCTTCTGTTTCCCGATGACGAGGGTCAGCCAGGCGCCGTTCGATACGTTTGGGCGCTGGCTTGCGGAGTTCGGAGGCGAGTGGGAGGGAAACGGCAGATGGGCAGCAGCGCCTTCGGCAAAGGAACTCCGAGGGTTGGCGGCGGGTGCGTCGAGCCACCTTTGCTGCCCTTCGGTCTTTCTGTGGACGAACAGCTCCCAATCCTCGACGCCGACCTCATGTTCGCGGCTGACATGCGCACTCAGCACCGAGCAGCTCTGGCCCGCTGCGCCAGCGAGCGGTGGGAGCACTTGCCGAGCTAAAAAGGCGATGGCGCTCGGTAGGCGCGCGGTTGCGCTCGTTCCAGCCCCAGGCTGTCCAGCAAGCCACGCCGCAACGTGACTTGGGTTTGACGGCTTTGCTTCTTGTGCTTATCAGCTGGGGCGATGTGACTTACCCGCATGAGTTCGTCTTTGGGCTCCCCGCGGTTGGCTTCGCCCCTCCTTACCGCATTTTCCCCAGCAGCCAGCCGAATTCATCTCCTTGGAGCAGGCATTGGGCGACTGGTAGGCGCACAGTGCGATGACAGTCCGTCGGCTGAAGCCAGGTCGACTCGACGAGAGCAATCGATGACCGACTTCGAGCAAGGGCTTCGCGCACCACCTCTTGCAATTCAAGCCCTGCAGCTTGAGATGAAAGGCCTACAGTTTCGCGTGATCCCGCGAAGCTTCACCCAGTACAAGAGAGTGACTCCTGGGAGACGGGGGGCGAGGACTGGCCCAATGCTGACCGGCATGCCCCCATGGGTACAGACGAAGCCCGCGCCTGCGTGGTGTGCTCTTGGTGCTGGGCTTCTCTTCGATCTCCCTGTCCATCCTTCAACCACTATTCCAGACTGGTGGAAGCACTGGGGCGCCTCTTGGTCATGGCGTTGGTGTCGCTGTACTTCGACGACACCACGATCGGAGACTGGAGTTCCTCCCGGGTCGGGCCAACGGGCCTTCGGGCAGCTTAACACTATGTTGGGCACCCCGTCTGCAGACTGCAAACGTCAGCTATGTCGTCGACCAATGACTTTTTGGGGCTTTCACGACGTCTCCACAGGCCCTCTCCCACGGTCGGGTCCGTTTTTGACCACGGGCGCGCGTCGTGGAAATGATCGAGACCATGCTCTCCGAAGCCGAGGCCATCAACTGCTTGCATCCGGGGCAGGCCTCCAAGCTTTACGGCATCCTCAACTTCTTCGAACAGGCGTCTATGGCAAGATGGGTGCCGGCAGCCTGTGAGCCATCAAGGAGAGGCAGCACGAGGGCACTGCTTGCATCACCCGGTCGTTGCAGGACAACTTCCGCTACGTTCGGGCCGTCATTCGGGTCAAACCGGAGCGAGAACTGCCCGTGGTGCCGATTCCCTGCGACCGCTTTGTGGCTGCATCAGAGCTTTGTGGCGGACATCCACCCATGGTGGTGCGAAGTCTGGCAGCCTGCGACAGCTTGAGATCTCGATGGTCGCATATGCCCTGCTGAGCCGGCCAAACCGCTTCAGGAACAGGCGCGGTTTCTGGTTTCTCGACAACCTGGCCTCGCTCATGGCCTTGGTCAAGGGGCGCCCAGCTTCTCAGGATTTGGAGCGGTTTGCGCACATGGTGCACATTTTGTTGCTGTGCCTGAACGTGCAGATGTGGTTCGAGTACATTCCCTCTAAGTCCAACTTGGCAGACTCCATGTCCAGACTGGGGTCGGACTTGGGTGGGAGGATCCTTGGCATGTCGGCCAATCTTTTTCGACCGTGTCGGTCTGTTTCCCACGCGTTGTGTGCGGGTTACCACCGTCCGCTCTGCTTACGCTTGCACGGTTTTTTTAATGCTTTGGGACTCAGTGCCCTGGGTGCTCAGGACCGGGAACAGATCCTCGGCCAAGTGAGGAACACTTGTGCCAGGGTTGCGATGTGTCGGGTGGAGCCTGACAGATTCCCAAAGCATATCCTCGTGGCGAGGTTCGTGTATTGCGGTAGCGAGACGACCGGCCGATGTGAAAAAGAGCCGAGCCGAATGCTCTAAGCACGTCTTGCAATGTTATTACGTTACATCAGTCGACATACAATTTACTATTCTCCGTAGGGTCCTGCCGAGGAAGAGCTGCAGGAAGGTCCTTGCCGCTTCTGGCGCATTGCCTTTGCGCACTTCACTTGTGTTCGCTGTTGTGCTTTGCCGCAAGCCCCATTTTCACGCGACAACAGGCACTTCCCCGCAGTTTCCGTGTGACGGGCAAGCGTGCTGGGCAACGAGGGTCTCAGCTTAGTCTGGAGCCCAGAGCTACAGTCCGAATCCTGTGCCGAATTCACGTCAGAGCACTGCGGTTTGCAAGGTTCAAACGGAATAGCTGAGTTCGTCGGCGAGGCAGCGGCGGGCCCTAAACCTTGAAAGTGTTGGCTTTTCTGCGTTGTGTTGGCCTGATTGTTTTCGTCATCTGTAGCCGGTTCTCAGACTCCTCCTACCAAGCAAGACATCCCCAGCAGCAGCTATAGCCGATAGCTGTGTTTTTCCTCAATCGCTCAGTCGCATGCCGGGGCATAGTGACAGGTTTCGCGAACTCCCAACGCATGTTCGGCCTCTCGAGACACAAGCTTCAAGCTCCCGTGGTCCATCCCTTTTAACCTACTACATGCATGCAAAGCGGCAGTTTTCGAAGGCACACGTGTTCCCTGTTGCTGCACGATGCTGCGCGCACATGCGTGGCTTTCTGGGGGGGGCATCTCCATGTCGCTTGTCACCATTGTCGAACGACTCTGTTCTTCGTTGTTGTCCGCTTGAGGCAAGGCTCTCAGGGCTTGTCATCCTACTGCACAAGCAAGCTGAACCCACGGTTTCTACTGTCTGCAGGCCGGTTGTGTTGAGAACAGCCGCCATGCTTGGCTCTCGAGCATCTTCTGCTCAGCTCAAACGTTAGACGAACTGCTGAGGGAAGGGACAGTACGGCGGTGGGATCACTTGGTAAACGTTCGATTGCCTCGAGGCGAATCTGCCTAGTACTACAGCTGCAAGAGTCGTTCGCTCACTTCAAGCAATGTGGCACTGTGAGACGTCCCGGAACTGCCAGGCACTCACGGAGACCATGGGCTGGCAGGTGGACCTGCATGACTACGATTTGGAGGCCCTGTGGAAACTTTGCAGTCTTGCAGTGCCTGGTTCGCCTGGTCTTAGCAACCCTGGCATGTGTTATCGCGTTTCCAGGCATGCTTGGACTGGCCTGCTACCTTCTCTGCGAACTTGGTGTAAACGGAGAAGCGCAAGATGGGCAGGTTGTGGTGCATTTGAATGATGATCATTTGATTGTGGCTCGGCTGCAAGCATCAAGGGCTGACAGAATTTTCGCGTCGTGAGACCACCAGATGTTTCACAATCCTCGTGCTTTGTTTTGAGAATTCACGATTCACGATTGTTTGGATTTGGGCCCCGGTCATTCTTCAGCAACTTCCGCCCGCACATCAGGCCTCTCGACATCTTCCGACATGCGGCCAGTCATTGGCTGCCTAGCTGACCCGGCGTTGCTGTTTCCCCTCGTTTTTCCTTCCCGAGTGCTACCAACGCGTTTTCGGTGCAGTCTGCACAGCAAGTAGACGCCCAGGTTTGCTTGCCGCTTCTGGAACGCGGGGAGGCTCAACAGGTGCCGTCCTCGTCACGAAGACAAGAGAAATACGGTCAGGGCAGTCAGAGAGAGGTGCCAGGAGATAAAGAGGACCGTGAATATCTGATCGTCGGAGGCCTCTTCTGCTGTAGGATTTAGATTTTAGATGTTAGACAGAAATATCTGCGGGGCGCCAAAGGCCACTAATGCACACACCGTGAAAGCGCAATGAGTAGAAGCACAGACGTCGGCGGAGTCACAGAACTCCTAGAGAGTGAAAAGTTGAGATCGATGATCTGATGTGTGAGGCACAGTTTGCGCTGCCGGGTCTTTCTCAGCCGGTCGCATGGGCTATGGCAAGGACACCTTGACAATATACATGGACGCAAGTGTAGACGTTGGACATCCGCCATCCCAAAGCACTCGCCGCAAAGGGAGCGGTTCACAAGCTCGCAGACGTCGAAGCACTCGCCGCATTTCTCCAGTGTGGCATGAAGCAGCTGTGAGTTCCAGCATGGTAGGAGTTGGTGGCACTGCTCCAGATGTTAGGCTGTCTGGGACTTGTGATGGCTTGTGGCTCACCTGCTTCAATTAGGAATTACTCAATCGGTCCTCGCTCTCCAGGAGCGTCGAGCCCTCTCCGGGAGATGTCATTGTCGACCCGTGCCGTGGCGGCAGAGTTTTGAGCTCGCAGCCGTCGCCCTCCGAGGCAGAACTTCAGGTCGGGTCATGGAAAAAGTGCTAAAGCGCGCTGCAAGCAAGGATGTGCGGGTCTGGCATCGTACTCTTCGAGGCGCTGTGTGAATCAAATTGTGCAGGGGTGCAGCAGTACGATCGTTAGAGCTTCTGCAGCACAGGATGTGTTTAGCCTTCGCACGCACCATCAGCCTGTTGATTCTCCAGCAAAAGGCAATTGTCCCGATCCCCACATCGTTGCATCGCGGCATCCGCCAAATCCGGGCTTCGTCGGACCCCCAAGGCGGCGCAGTGCTGGCGGGGCGCGTGTTACCTCGGCTTTGACGTGGATGCATCGCAGCTGGAGCGCTTCCCTACTCTGAAGTCTTCGGCGGGGTTTAGGCACCATGCTGTGATCAGGACTGTCGAAATTTCATGGGCTATGGGGTTGGATAGAACTGCAAGATACCTTGCGACGGCTTTTGCCATCTTGCTCAAGCTGGTCCCCCTGCACGACACCTGCGATGCCGCGTCCTCGGCAAGCTGGGCCGTTGACTTGCGAAGCCTTCTGCTCATGTGCCTGCGGCCTGCTGTTTGTACTGCAGCCAGGCTGTTTCCCTAGTGCTGATAGGTCGTCAACATGGCGACAGCGCTACTACATGGAGCCAGAGGAAAATCGGGTAAAGAAGGCGCGGCTGCATGTCTAGAAGCTGAGGAGCTTTGGATCAAGATTTCAGAGATATGTTGGAACTGCCAGTTCCCGAAGAAGAAGAACGTCCACGTCCTGGCCTCGGGAGTTTGCTGCTGAGCCAGCCACAGCCTGACTCCGAGTCACGCACGAGACACGACGGCTTCCTCACACTCCTATCCGTACACGTGTGCACAGTAGCATCTTTGGCTGCAACTTGCCTTGTCCAGATCCTGGCCGTTTGCCTGGACTACAAGGGAACCGAGCCCTGGCTGCAGTGGTGGTTGAAACTCTCTGCGCGCATTGAACATGCGCTTCTCACTCAGGAATCTCCTCTCAGCTGCATTGTGGATGGCGATCGCATCTGTGAGCTAGCAGCGCAATCGGGCGTCGAGGACATCGTCAAGATGCCCCTCGCCTCCAGGAAAGACAGAAAGCACGGAATGGAGTAGTGACAGCCCTAACTACTGTAAGATATTGCAGGGGGTCGGGGATGTACTGTCCCACAACATTTTCGCCGGGTTCAAAATGTATTTTGGGATCGCATTCCCCTCGCATGCCTCGCTGTACATTTTTGTTCCTTCGACAATACTCACAGAGCGTGTGTCGAAGCGCATAGCAGCCGGGTCACCGAACAGTCAGACTCAAGAACTTCCGGAGCCTCGCAATCAGTTTCCGCGTGCTCCCCCAGCACTCAGTGTATTTCAGCGGGGCCTCCATCTGCACCGCGCTGTGTTTCATTGACACTGCCTGGCCTTGGGCCAAGCTGTGCCAATCACCCCAGCATGATCAATAAGCCCCTGGTCATGGGACTGAAGGTACGACGACGGTTCTACAGAAAGCTTCCCCTCTGTCGAAGAGTTGAAGGCCCAGGCACCACGGAAGGGTGGAGGGTCTTGGGATGTCTTGTGGTCTAGTGGATGTTCTCACGACAAAGCGTCTGAGGTGGCCACGATCTCCGAGCGGTGCAAGCCTGGGCATTACTTCGTCCTGGCGCCGTGGCTGCAGTGGACTCTGCTTGTGCAAATTTCGATTGATGTCGTGTCTTGCGCATCACGCTTGGTCTTAACGTGCCATCCCGATCGCAGTCAGCAGTCTTCGTCTTATTCGTCGTCGTAGTCGAATAGTAGTAGCAGTAGTAGTAGTAGTAGTAGGAGGAGCAGGAGGAGGAGCAGGAGGAGTAGGAGTAGGAGGAGTAGGAGAAGTAGGAGGAGTAGGAGGAGTAGGAGGCGTGAGAGTAGGAGGAGTAGAAGGAGTAGGAGTAGTAGGAGGAATAGGAGGAGTGGGAGGAGTATGAGTAGGAGCAAGAGTACGAGTACGAGTAGGAGCAGGAGCAGGAGTAGCAGAGCAGTAGCAGAAGCAGTAGCGGAATTAGAAGTAGTAGTAGTAGGACGGGGAGGAGGACTTGTCTGAAGTCGTTGGGTGTTCTCCGGCAACATCGCCCTGACGACTGATGCGAGGCTTATTCCGGGCATGGCACCAACCAGGAGAACGAGGAGGAACAGGCCAGGACGGGGCTTGCTTAGTCTGGAAATTCCATCTCCGGCTATCAACACCCAGGCGGCTCATGCTCCGATACCAACACCATCTTAGAGCAGGTCGGTAGAACTTCCCCAAGGCTCATTGGGAAACCCATGCCCGGCAGCTCGTCGCTACAGCACTCTTAGGAGAATCCCCAAGGCCGGCGCTTCAGCATCTTATCGAAAAAAATGGCATACCCTGTTGACCTGTTGCGGGCTTCATGGAGGGTGTACAGCCTGAGGGAGCTATCGCACATACTGATGCCAGGGTGTTGCCGGCATTTGCCCAGCTTGCGTACAATATGTGATGCAGTGGGAAGCCGAACACACCGTCATTCAGAAAGCGACACCAGAAAACATGATGCTGCCAGCACTTGGTCTGCGCTTGCAGCACTCCCGGGTAGCCAGAACACTGTTCAATAGCATGCCGTTTGGTTCCCCGCAAGCCGCCGCGCCCAGAGCGACGGAAAACTCAGCTCATCCGAGACGGACACTGGGGGTGAGCGGGATGGGGCTAGGTACCGGGAGTGAAAGGAGAGCGCCGTGTGACTCAGCGAACGTCTCAGCATGTCATGAGCCTCGATTCGCTTCAAAGCAATTGGCGGTGAGGATGGTCTTGACAGTATCCTCTGCCTCCGCAATCGCGATGGAGAGGTGGAGTTATGTGGACTTGCGGGCTTCAAATTTCAAGGCATTTTTCGGCACCTCCCAGCAAACAGGCATGACTTCTTCAGGTGTGGATATGAGGGTTCGGGGCCCGCTGCTGCAGAATGCAAGCCTTTGCCCAGCAAGCCACCAAGCCAGAATGACGACATGGTCGATGACGATCTGGCGAAGATGATTGCTGAAGCTTTCGCAGCTAGACCCAAGTTTTATGCAGCGCCTGTGTTCAATGTTCGATAGAAGAAGCGTTTGTATCGGTGCAACAGAATGCCACGACTTGGCCCAATGTCTTCATGGCTTGGATCGGATCGCACTACCTTTAGATTGGCCAACACAAGCCCCACGTCGCTGTTGTGCAGACCCCGAATTCAGCAGTGCAGTGCATTAAGGACCCGGGCGTTACGGTCCTCGTCCTGGCAGATGCATGCGCGACCCTCAGATCAGGATCAAGGCCCGTCTTAATGCCTGCCTAACAAGAGCTTCTTCGATGATCCGGATCTGAGGCAACAGTGCAGGCGTTCTTGACTGCGATACACCCGGCATCTGGGGAAAGCGGCACGTGGTGGTCGCTTGTCGAGACAAACATATCTAACAAGGAGCTCCTCCACAGAGAAGCCTTCAGCTTCGCTCAGGCTCTCTCCGGATGCCAAAACGAGCAATGCTCCACAGACACCGGCAATGGAGGCACCAAGAAAAGAGCAAGACAGGAGAGTCCAATCCAATGGGTCAAGGGTCGAGCTTCAAACGAGATGTTTCAGCCATCAGGAATTCGAGCCTTTACATAGACTCGTTTCATGACGTCGCAAGGGGGTTGCCGCAGTGGCACGGCATTCACAAGTGTCTGAGCATTCCTCAGTCTCACGGTTAGCTGCATTCCTATCCCAAGCGTCCGGCTTCATGCACAGGGAAGCACCAAGCCCCACCCCTCACCTCCCTGTGCCTTACATGGGCAGTGCAGCGCTCGGCTGCAAACTTCTCTGAACCAGGTGCAATGACTAATGCCCTCTTGTTTCTTGGCTGAACGAACCATGGCTGCATCTTGGAGGTCCGGTGGAGGATCTGATTGCTGAGGCAAGTGCTTGGCAACAAGAAGATTGCCAAGATGCGGAAGAAAGGAGGTGTTTCCATGCAGTGGCAGTCTAAGTTCACTGTCTCAGGTGCAGACCTGCGCTGTGTCTTGAGGTTTCCACCCCGTCCCTCGAATTCCAAGGTACATCTTCAACCGCATGGTGGAAGCAATGCCTGAAGACGAGGCTGTGCAAGCCAGAAACTACATAACGATTTGCTTGAGCTTCTTAAAGAACTTATCGAAATGCAGAGTCTAGGGTTGAGGGTCGAACTTTCACTTAGGGAAAGCTTCGATTATGTTACTCTGCAAGGAGGAAGACGGAGAAGATGATGAAGAAGAGTACGACGAGGACCCTCCCTCTAGGCTGTGCCAGACCGCTCAACAGTCAAACTATGCAAATCTGGGCTTAGGATTACGGCGATGATGAGGAAGATTACTACGAAGAAGACGAGGCATGAAGGGGGCGGGAGCATACGCACTTGCATGGTCATGCGTGGAAGACCGTGGTTGGGCTCGAAAAGTTGAACTAGCCTTTGTCAAATGGCGTGGCTGCAGACCGCAATTAGCTGCAACATTCTGAGCAGGACGAGGACGTCGACCCGATTAGTGGCTGCTGCCTCGGGAGCTTTCGCCTGTGGTTGTAGGATGTTGTAGGTAATGTGTTAGCTTCTCATCTGTGGAAAATACATCTGCTCAGACAACAAAGTCTGATTCGCAGAAGTACACTCGCAACTACCACTTCTACCCACATGATGAGATGTGGGGGAACTTTCACTCGTGCGGCATCCAAGTATGCAAGCCTGACGCCTGGACTCTAATGAGAGAGAGAGAGAGAGAGAGACAGAGAGAGAGCATAGTCCGACTTCTCCCATCTTTTGTCTGAAAGTCGTACGGTGAGATGCCTGCCACGGCGCAGGTGAAGTCCCTGAGCCGGGTCAGAACATCAACATATCCTGGCCCGGGGGATGCGATCCAACGAAGATCGCTTTCCCGTTTTAGGTTCTGAGCTTCTAAGCTTGGCAAACCCGACGAAGTTTTAGGCCTAGTAGTGGCCGAGTGTTGCTAAAGCAAGTTTAATCTCCGAAAGGAGACATAGCAGACAGTGCAAGTTCACTGAAGCTGCTTCATGCCTTCTTAGGCAGCAGGCACATGGCAGCGAGTTTAGCATTCGCTTTGGGCGAGCAGCTCGTCAGGGATTCTCTGCTTACAGAATGCAGGACGGAAGTCCTCCAGCTTGCTCCTGCAGCCCTTTTTTCGCGAGCCAGCGCGACCGATCGATTTCACTCCATGAGGCAAATGTGTGCGCGATGTGGTTTACTCCAGAGGGGTATCACAGGCGCTAGCCTTCACAAGACATGCTTCTCTGCAATTGACTTCGCCCAACGTCTTTGAGCCGCACTTGAACTGTGCCTGCGGAGAACCCGAGTTGCCTTACATTCCTTGATGTCTCAACCTCAAGCAATGAGATTTCAGGTCTTACCGAGCTTTCGACAGCCCTGGCCCGCGATGATAAGTCCTACGCCCGAAGTATCGCACTTCTGAATGCGATGCGCTTTGCTTGCAGGAGCGCTCCGGCGAGAATCTGGCAATGTTGGCTCCTGAAGTGGCTGCGAAGCTGCAACTTTTGCGCCGGGTTGGAGGTGAAAAGGTTTCCTTGATTCCGGGCTTGAAGGCCCTAGGCATATCAGAGTAGAACGACTGTTCTGCGTGCGTCGCCTTCAGAGAAGCATCCATCCTTAATGAGGTTTGAAGCGAAAGTGTGGAACTGCATCGATCAAGGCCGCGAGCCTTGCTTTTGCGCGCGGCGACGCCCGCCGGCTGCCGCCGGATCCTCTGGTTATTGCGACTGTATGCCTTTTTTTTTAAGTACTCTTATTCGTATTACTACTATTGCTATTGCTGTTTTTGTTGGTACTAAGGGGACTAGTATACATAGTGTGTCTCGTAAGGATTACTAAAGTTTGTAAGTTTAGCATCATCTTTTTTGTCGTCACCTGCCATATGGCATGAGCCTTTGGTGTCGGACGACGTCTTCTGCATGTCAGAGTTTGGAGAGGTTCGACTAGACGTTTTGTTGATGTTTTTTGCATCTTGTACGGTTTCTATTGCTACGATGCTGGCAACTCTGCACGTTCCCTTCGTTTGCTGTCTGGCCACAATCAGTTGAACAGAGATCTCAGCAGAAACACAGGCAAATTCCTGCAAGAGTTGAGCGTACTCTTCAACGAATGCCTGGTTCCATTCCCCTGTAGTTCTGAAAAGTCCGGCAGATGCTCGCAGAACAGAAGTGTGCAAACATATAGAACTGCGCCATACTTTGCCCGTGCTCTGTCGCCGATGCGCTGCAGCTATCTGGCATGCATCTTCTTTTTGGGTCTCGGGTCGTTATGGTCATTAAGCCGCCAGATGACATCTCTTCGTGGCAGCCAGGCCCTTTCGGTGGTGAAGTTGGGTCCGACGGACATGGCCTTCTTTCATCAGACCGGTGCATTGAACAGCCGGGCCAATTACTCCATCAAAAGTGTTCGAGCAAACTTACCGCGTGCCCCGTACTACTTGTTAAGCGACGGTGGACCTGATTTTTCAGAGGCTGCTGGCGAGCTCAATGTTTCTCCTTTTCGTGCTGAAGGCATGCATTTATCACAGTCTTTCAATCCGAACTTTACCTGCCACGGGCACCTGCAAAGAATTGCGCAGGCTGCTAGATGGGCCTCCCAGCATGGGGCGGCCTACCTCATGATATGGGAGGATGACACAAGGATGTTGAAGCCGCTGCAGTCGATTCCCGACGTGGATCTCATCACAATGGGCAACATTGACAACAAGCACGTAGGATTTTGGAACAATGATATACGAGAGAAGTCGATGAAGACACCCACTGAGAAGTTGGCACCAGCTGACCAAAGGCGTGTCAAGCAGCAAGACAAATACGCAGCTCGGAGAGGATACTCTGCGGGGCCTGGGAGCATACTCAGAATCGATCCTTTCTTGAAGGCAGTCGATACCACGCCCGCGACCGACTTGCAGGACATGTATACGTACACTGAGCAGGACATGTGCTGGGAAGATTTCGCTATCGGCAACAATCTGAGCATAAGGCGAAATCCCGAAGTGCAGCAAGTTACTTGGGCCTTTAATGATGGGGAGTTCGTCGGTCAAACGGCGGAACCTGGCAGAAACCTCAGGTGTCTGGAGTGCTTAGATGCTTGCAAGGTAGATTGTGGCTGTGCGGAGCGCTTCTCGTGGAAGGAGCTTTTTTGGTCTCGCCTTGAGGGGCTGGGGGAGTTCGTCTTGGGTGGACAATTCAACTACCGCACAAGCCTGTTTTGGGGAAGGCCGTGTGGGTCTTGCAAGCCGAATTGCTGGACCCCTTGTTCCGCGACGTGTATGTCCACGTGTCCAGCGGTTGTGCATCCCCAAAAGCGGCCCATCCTGGATTGCACATAGAGAAAAGAAGCGTGCAGATCTCACTCGTGGTGCAGGTATTGAGTAGCTTGCAGCAGAAGCAAGGGATTGGTTTGGTGGGGACTAAGTTATCCAAAATCTTCGAGCGCTGTACGGTTGCAAGGGGCCCTGGTGCTGACTAGCAGCTAGCGGAGATGACTGCTGTTTTGCTACTTCACTGCTGCAGGCTCTCGGGCTCCTCCGTTGATGCTGTGGTCTGCGATATGCCCTTCGGAAAGCAGCGCTTCGGTCGCAAGCTTTCCGTAGCACTTGCGTTGTCGGATGTCCTAGGCGGCAGAAAACGGCAGCTGCAGCGGTGGCCTTGAATCTCCGCTCAGGTACGGCACCGAAGCAGGCCAACACCTGAGTGAAAATGACCCACCACCAGTCTGCTTCCACCTTCGACGTACCAGCTTCTCCGTTTCATCCCAAGCTCTTCCAGCAGAGACTAAGACAACTTGGAGCTGTACCCTGCTGCCGTGGCAGAGTTCTGCCGAGCCGGCTCCCCAAGTTTTGCTAGAAAGCCACACCTCGGCTTTCAGCCGAACCTAGACGGAGGTGCTGCGCCCAAGCGGCAGGGCTGCCCTGCTCACAAACCAGGCGGTGCAGTTTCGGACTCGTGACGCGAACTGAATTGAGACCTTCTGCCTCCCTTCCCCAAGCCAGGCCAATGCTGGACGGCTTGCAGAGGCTCACAGCATGTGAGATCGTTTTGGGTGTCCCTAATGCCATCTTAGTTGAGCACCCCTGAAATCTGAAGAGATCGAAGGAGGATGCCACTTTGGGCAAGGTTGCTTTTTGTGCGTCACTTGTTCTTTTTGGTGGGTGCTGTGCTTCCGGTTTGTCTCAGGGGCTTCAAATTGCCTTCGGAAAAGGCGGCTTTGGCGATGGATTTGCGGTTTCGACCTTGCTCCGGCTGGGTTGAATTGACTCCTTATGGGGCTTTCGAAAGCTTCCGGCTTCCAGTTTAGGGCTTGGGATTGGGTTCGCTCATAAGGTTTGGCGTGAGGGAGGTGAAAACTAACCAAACCCTAAACCGGAAGCCGACGACAACCTAAGTAGGGAACCTAACCCACCCCACTCACCCCAAACCAAAACGGAAAGGCTGGAACAAGATGTGGTTGCACCACAACAAGCAAACAGACACAAGAGCTACCGTACCAGTGTTCATCGGACCCAGCCATCTTGGCCTACAGGCCTTGGCTGCAGGACCTTGGCACGTACTGTGCCGGCGAAAGGTGCTCTTGGGCCACATGGAGGCGCGACAAACCGGAAGCACTTCTGATTGCTCAATGGCCGACGGCGCTAGGCCCTAGGGCCGCTAGGACTGGGAAGGTCAACATTCCCAAAACGGTAGACGCTCTCAGTGATGCTTCGGCTCCGTGGCTTGTTCGCTCCTCTCTACACTGTCCAATATGATGTGCGCAAAAGCAGGCAGTTCTTTTCCTGGCGATGCGTGCCGGCGAAGGCAAGAAAAGTGGGAATGGATGAGTCCAAGCCAGACATGAATGCAACATTCATCTGTGCCAGATGCGCCAGCATGCGAGCAGCTCGAAACTAAGGCACGCAGTTGCTCAGACGATGCATGACTTTCCTGACTCGTGACTCGACGCTGCAGGACTCCATGCGGCTTCCGTGGGAGGACCAGAACGGGCGTCGAACGTGGCTTGCCAGTTTTTGTGTAGCATTGCTGTGAGGATGCGAGCGAAAGCACTCAGTCACGACTTGCCGAGGTGGTCATCCATGAAAGCTTCACTCCGCCAGCCTATGCGAGCAGTTGCGGGCGGCAAGAAGAGCCGGAGGTGAAGGCCACTCTTCAGGCAAGGCCGATGTTTTGAGATTCATGGAAGTTGGCTCCGAGGTCGACCTCTTCGGTCTGTGTGCAACTTCGATCGGATGAAGTCAACGGACAGGGACCCGGACAGGCTCTGCTGGCATGAGGTCATGAGGGTCGTACGCGAAGTGCGCTCCGACCAGAAATGCCCGCTGCTCGCTGCTTGTTGTTTAGCCATCTGGAGCCAAGCCGAGTACCCTTGACGGATAGTGTGTACAGTCATCTCAGCTGCCATGCTTCTCACGTGCGCCTTGGCAGCAACTCTGAGATGGGCCTTTCGGCTTCGGTGGCTTTTGCTGGCTTTTGCTGGCTTTTGGCTGCTTTGAGCTTGAAGCCCAGCCTTTGTTGAAGGTACAGAGACGGAGACGCAGCCGATCCAGAACTCAACGCCCTCCTTCTCGGACTCCGCTCAGGCCCGGGCCGGTGGAGCAGAAGAGACTCCGGACTCCACTTCGGAGCCATGCGGCAACGTCTCTGTTTTCGGATCTTCCGCAGCGCGCTGTCTCTGTGTCTTTGCTGCCGCTCTCGGCTTTGGTTTTGCCGTCAGCGTCTTGCTGCGTTGCCGTCTTTTGCTGTGACACTCATCCGTCGAGATCATGACCGTCCTCGTCATGATCCTCCTCCTCATCTTCTTCTCCGTCACTATCATCATCCCTAACTCCTCGAGCTGAAGAAGAGCACCGAAGCCCGAAGGCTTAGAGACCATTGGACACCAACCCCAATCTCTCAAACGCCTGAGGCCTCAAAAGATCCTCAACTGCAAGACCTCAAATCCTCAAAGCATGAAGACCCCTGCAACTAAACATCCAGAGCATCGCGCACACTCGCAGTGTTCCACGTCACTGTGCAACACTGCTCCCGCTTGGGAGGGCATGGCTTGGTTAGCTCTTCATATGCGCTGGGTCTGTGCCAATCCATTTGCACATATAGAGCAGGCCTCCACTTGGCGGCTTCCGCCAGTCGTCGTGGGCCGCAGCGCGGTCGACGGCCCGCATTCCGGCAACCAGGACGCGCTTTCCTCAAAGCACAGAGTGACCAAGAGAAGCACGGCTGGACGCGATTGGACGCGGCTGGTCTAGAATCTACATATTTCCTTGTATTTGTATACTTCTGGGTATACATGTGTATATTGTATATATATATAGATATATACACACATACATACATACATACATACATACATACACACACACAGACACCCCTCTCTTCATACCTCGTTAAATCTGTATATATACATATATATCTGTATATTATGTGTACACACATCTTCTTATATGGATGTAATTATCTTTGTGCTTGCGGTTTGAAAGACCGTTGCCTGGAACTCCGAGCTCTCCCTTGTCCGACTCCCTTGGCCTCGAAGGAGCGTGACAGCACAGCTTACGAGATGCGACAGCTTCGAAGAGCCGAGGACCGACGGTAGGCCGGTAGGCAGAAGTATGATAAAGGTTTAGGGTTTAGGCCTGAGACCCCCAAACTCTTCGTCAGTTCGTGAGCACTGGGGATTTTGCAGTCAGCTCCATGCTTTACTTTGAAGCCTCCCGTCCCCATCGCTGTTATGCACTGTGACTGTGTTGGGTTTGTTTACCGGGAAGCCCTCAACACCCGAACGGTCTTGCTAGAATGCAGCCGCGCACGGGGTGAACCTGGAGAGAGATGTCAAGTTGAGTTGCAGACAGTTCTGCCATGCAGGAACGGATGCCGGACTGGAAAAGCTTGTGGCTCGTGAACTACCTAGTCTTCCTGCAGCTTAGCTCGATCGCCACGTCCGTCTGAGACGATCCGAGGCCCCCTTCTTGATTTGATCGTCTCCCCTGTCTTAGGTTGGTGCTAAACGTCGAGATTGTCGTTCCAACGGCCGACCAGTACGCACAGGCGCTCGGTGCCGGCGAGACCTTCAGCGGCCTGGTCATTGCCCTCACACCCTTCTTCCAGGGGCTGATCGGGATCCCTCTGAAGCTGGGTGCGAGAAAAAGCATTCTCTAGTCTTCTACAAGCGGATGGCGAAACTTGACCTAAGGTAGGGTCGATTGAACTGAAGCTGAGGAACTACTGGATGCTCCGATCTGGAATCTCCCTGAAGACCATCCTCATTGTGATGATTGCTGGCAGCATCCTTGGGAACATCCTCTACGCCCTCGCTGGTCTCATGCGCTCCAAGATTGCCATCTTGTGTGCGCGTACGCTCATCGGAATCTGCCAGTGCCAGCTTGGGGGTCCCATTTACATTGCAAAAGCCGTGGGAGTCAAGAAGCGCACGAAGGTGACTTTAAATGCAAAGTGTGGATTGTTTTTCGACATGACGGAAAGCTTGAAAGTCCCTGAGTTGCGCTCTCGTCTTTCACATGTTGCTTTCGTGACTTGCATGGGGTGAAAAAAAGGGATCTCCAAGGAAATTTGCGTCTGGATGTGTGAAGTCCCTGTGACGGAGATTCAGGCTTGCCATCTGAGGTGCTTTTCGTTTTCTCAACCATGGCCACGCTTGCATTCACAGCAGCTCCACTACTTGCAGCTCTGTTGGAAACCTTCGTGAAGGAGCTGCGAATCGAGAACTTGGTCCTCGACTCCGACACGATTCCGGGCTGGTTCATGGCCTTTGCCTATTACCTTTTCCTTCTGAAAGTAGTCTTCTTCTTCGAGAACCCCCAGGACAACGTGCCGGAGAAAACAGAGACCACCACGGCACCGGAGGTGTTGGCGGAGGCGTCGGAGCCGTTGTGGACCAGCGGCTTTCTGGTGTGCATCTTCGCAGCCTTTGCGAGCTCACTGACCAATACGATGGCCATCGTCTTCTTCGTGAAGCTGGCAGAAAAGACCTGGGGATGGAGTGTGTCGGTCACTGCGTTTGCCTTGGCCGGTTTCATGGCCGTCGTTTCGCTGCTGTCCCTGGTCAGCAGCAGGCTTGCCAAGCTGGTAGAGGACAGGAAGGGGCTCCAGTTAACCTCTTGCGTTGGTGCTGCGTGCTCCCTGATCACTATTCCATTCTCGAAGCACTGGCCGGCAGCTGCGATCACTGTCATGTTTGTTGGGCTATTGCTGGTCCAGTCATCGGCTTCCGTCGTCAAGAACTACGCCTATGCGCTTTGCCCCAAAATCGTGGCTCCACGCTTCAAGGATCGAGCTGGTGCCATCAACATGATCTCCTTGATGCTTGGACGGGGAACCGGTGCACAGCTAGGTGCAATACTGACATCCGCCAGTTTTGCAGGTTCGCAGTTCTGCACCTACTTGTTCCTTTTCTTCCTATCCTGGAAGTTTGCCGCGCATCTGAAGCAGCATGCAAAGGCAACTTAAGTCGGCACAGGCCGCAGTGTTTGCCGGTGAACTTTTGATATTCCGGGCCAAGAGTGCCCAAAGCATCCAATGCTCCGAATGTAAAGCAAAGACTAAGAGCATTAGAGCACTCCTCCAAACGACACCCGTCCTTTGAAAAAGTCGGCCTGGGCCTGGGCCCTCCCTCGAAATTTTCCGCGAGATGTCACCCGTCACCTCACCGCGAAGTCTCCAGCTCGCGGGATCCTCCCGTCGTGCCAGGTGGTGCATCCCCCCGTGGCGGAGAAGCTGAATTGAGACTGCTCCCGTGCTTGCAGCAGATTTAGGCAGGTGTGACCGGCATCAGGCGCCAAAAGCGGTCGAGCACCAGGCTAGAACAGAAGAGCTAACTCCGCAAATATTGCTTGGCCATCAGACCAGAAATGTCGCTACTTCTGACTCTGACATAATATGCGTGCACGACTTTTTGATGCCAGCGCACAGCTGGACACAGCTGGAAACAGGGCCTGTTATCCCTTTGGCCGAAGGGTATTCCACTCAAGCTTCATCCGCTAGTCGAATTGAATCCAAGGTGCCACACCAGGTCAGCCGGCAGGGTCGCAGATCCCAAACTTCGCATGGGGGCCATGTATGGGCAAGCCCGGTACTCGTATGTTGGCTCCAGCTTGCGATAGTCTGCAAGGATGCAGATGCAAAGGCGAGCACGCTGCGAGTAAGATCAAAACCAGTCGCCTTAATCCCAAGATAGACGTATCCATGTGCCCTCCGACTATGTAATTAGTTATGAGTTTGTGCTTCCAGTCTCGGGCTATCAAGTTCTCATAGAGCAAGAATTCATCAGATGCCCTTTGCCCCTTTTCAAGCAGCACGAAGCTTTTTGGAACAGTTCAAGCAAAGCGACGAATTGAGGGTCACTGCCTTGCTCATGACTCCCATGCACTCATGGGCGGCAATCTCAGGCGCAGCAGATTCCAATTCAGAATCTCTCGTTCTCGCGGAGGGCCCCCGTGGTGTGCATGCAGACTGAAGGACTGAAGAGAGCTTCTACAAATCGCAGTCTCCAGGCATCAGCTCACCCCAGCCCTCTGCACCGCTGAACCAGGCAAGCAGGGAGTGCCAGTGGGCTACAAGCTTGATTCAACACATTGCTTGAAGCCTACTTATCAGATGACAACAACTTCGTTCGATGTGTCAGGTGCTTGACGCCCTGCACTCTCAGTCTGATACTCTGCAGCGAGCTGGCGCGAGACAACATGTGACAGCAAGTCAGGGAAGACAGGCCCACATGTCTACATGCCTGTCTCATGTCGAACTTCCGGATGCACCACCGGCAGAAGGCTGGCGCGGGCTTTTGGCCTGTCTAGCATGTCGACATGCCTAAGGCAGGGCCAGCTGAGCTTGCTCTCGAAGCACCTAGCCTCGCTGCGTGACGAGCATGAGGCCACGGACTGAAAGCATTGTCAACCCACCTCGCCCCTACACAGCACCCAGCACCTCATCGAGAGTGGGATCGTGCTTCTGCAAAGTTTTACAACATTCCGTGCAAGTCTCAGCTGGCCTTAGACTTGCCCGAGATGCGACGAGTTGCTGTCTCTGGTAGCCGTGTTTGACTCCGATGCTGTGCCTCCAACTCGAGACCCTTCCGGGCATCGGACCATGTAGTCTCAACATCTGAGACGAGTGCAGTCTCCGCCCGACCACAAAGAGGCAGATCCTCTTCACAAGCCTTCTGGTTTGCCTCAGGCTCTTTGCGAATGCCTGGCCTCGCACGGTGTTGTCCCCGGCGAGAGGTTGGGACAGCGCGGGTGAGTTTCGGACAGTTGAGCCATGTGGTGTGATTTGTGCCACAACTTCGACCGTGCGCATAAACTCGAGCTGTGCGCACATGCCCAAAATGAAGCTGCAGGAAGCCGCTGTGAAACTGTTTTTGGAGGCTGATGGCTTGGCTACATCGGCGTCGCTTCGCGGAAGCTCGGAGAAGACATCCGCTACAGCTGGGGCCCAACATCCCGGTCACCCTGGTCGACGTGTCGCATGCTACGCATGCTTCGCGTGTCGAGGTGTCACGAGTCCTTGGAGTCTCTGCTCCAGGCCAAGGACAGAAGCTCCAAGCCATCGCGGGCCCTGCGGCCCCTTTGCGCAATCTGCAAGGAGCTTTCCCTGACCGTGGCAGCTCGGCTTGGACTGTCGGGTTCGGCTACTGCCAGTCCGGGGCCCCAAGTTCCAAGTCGACCACATTGAAATGTTTTTGCTCGTCTCCTGAGCACCTCCTAGGTGCGGCGTCGCGGGCGTTGCGCGGCTCCTTGGCGGCCGTCGGGCCGGAACTGGTCACCACCTTGGTGCCCACTGAGCTTTACTGAGCGCTACCGCTATAGGTAGTGTTGTCACAAGGTGGAAACACTTTTACTATTGGACTGTGCTTCAAGCTGTACAGACTTGCTGGTACCACAGGTGGCAATGTTTCCGCTTCACCTCTATGCCATTGGAGGGGAGGCGCGGCTGCTTCATTCCAGGGGCCATTCCTGATGCATTGACCGTCTGACCCCGCAGAGCCCACATTCAGAGAAGATTGCGGGGCATGTCATGAACCGTGTGGAGAGCCTTCCGTCCTCCACCGGACAGGAAAGGATGACAATCGGCCACAACACGTGTAACACACCGATTGCAGGCAGGCGGCGATGCCCTGGCATCCGCTGGGACCCCAACTGCTTCGGTTTGCGTAGCAGGTCCTTGAAGCTCAATAACTTGACTCTGGCACTGTTCTGGCCTGCTGGGGCTGTATTTGCATGTATTTGCTGGCATAGTCGGGTTCGAAAGGAGATGGTCGATTCGTGTACGGGTGTATCGTCAAAGTTCCAGCGAGGTCGAGCGGCTTGACGTTCGTGAGAACAGATGGGTGCAGAGCGCGCCCTTGCGCAGCCCCAGGTTGTAACGGGCGAGGGGGAGCAAGTGGTGAGCAGATATGGAAGTTGACAAGGGTTTCCCGGTCTCTATGTCAATGTGGAGCTGATGCTTAGCTGAGCAGAGTCCTGGAAGGAGCGGCTGCGCTGCCGTAGCGCTGTCGGGGCACATCTACGCGGTGGGTGGCTGTGGTCAGGGTCCCCAGCACGAAAGGCGAACAACGCGTGGGCCACGCTCGGCCACGATCGCCCGTCGCCCGCTCGGCTCTCTGTCGCTCAGGGGTTGACGGGGAAGATCTGCGTTCGGTGGAGAGGTGCGGGCCTTGGTATGCCTTGGTCAGACAATTCCAATTGGACCTGCGATCCGAGCAGGATGAACTCACTGAAAACACGTCCCGAACCTGAGTCCACTTGAGAGGTTCAGCTTGTGGGACTCGGAGTGGGAGGCCGGGTCGACTGTAGCCTTGTGAGTGGGCATGCCTGAGCATTCAGGGTTCATGCAGTTTTTGTTAGGGATTCGGGTGCTTGCGCAAATCCTCGAGCTTGTTTTTCTGCCTTGTGCTCGTTGAGCGTATCTTCCAGCTGGCGAAGGAGTGCCGCGGCTCCGTCTTGAATCTGCAGCATGCATATAGTGTCTGCATTCGCCAAGTCACCCAATGTGGCCTGTTCAATTCTCGCATGCAGAGTCCAGGAGGTGCCCGCGATGTCCACTGGCCGTGACGAGCTAGCCGCAGCAGCTTGTGGTGGCTCCCCGAGACTGGTCTCTTTTCCAGTAGTTTCTAGTACACTGAGACGTGGGAGAGAGACGGTGTAGGCTTCGGCGCAACAGCAGGAACGTCTTTTCGCCAGATTGTGGTGACTCTGCACAGAGGTGGCTGCCTCTATGCCATGGGCGGCAGCCACCTCGTTTGGCCGGTGCTCCGGGGACTCTGTTGGCAGAGCTTAGGGCAGCTTGCAGGCAGCTTGCAAGCTTAGGGCAGGGTCATGAAAAGAAGGGAACGTCAGAACCTGCAAGTCGCCATAGACCATGCCGAGGAATCTCCGAGATCATCAGTCGTTGATGGACAGCATCTGTGCTCATCCGTTGAAATCCGATGACCATGTTTGTATCTGCTGCTGCGCTACTGCCGGCATTGGCCGCCTTGTCGCTGTAGGTGCGCCACGTCCTGGACTCCGCGGAGCAGTTCGACCCTCGGAGCCACTCCGCGGGCAGCTGGCAGGCGCCGCACGTGAGTGCATGTGAGTGCCATGCAATCGCTGAGAGCTCAGAGAGCTCAGAGTCTGCAGTCGGAGGCCCTTCCTCGGCTCAGCCGCGAGCGCTGCGCGGCTGCGGCGGTGGCAGTGCGGCGGCGGCTCCTGGTGCTCGGCGGCTGTGATGAGGCCAAAAAAACCCAGCAAATGCCAGAAGCTGAGATGAGATCCACCAGGACGGCGTGGCGCTTTGTTCAGCGGAGTCCTTTGACCCGACGGCCGGGCGCTGGGCGCAGGTCCCGGTTGCAGAAAGCTGGTTGTAAGCCTCGTCGTGCGCTCGATGGAGTGATCCCTGCAAGTCCCCACTTAGCCCAATAGCGGACGTTTCCAAGGTGCCCTTACCACCGATGAAACGGCCACGGTGCAACTTCGTACATGCCTCAAGCTCGACTGAAGAGTTGAATGTCTACCGGCACCGTGGTGCCAGAAGTTGTGGAGTTTGGAGTACGTATCTACTCAAAAACAAGCGCCCCAAGACTGTCAGCACGACACTTAGACTGAAGCATAAGCTGGCTGCGTTTGATGACTTTCTGATTTCGGGAGTTGCATAGGTCAACCCTCAGTACTTGTAGCATCGACGACAAGGCCCACCAGAGATCCGCGCGAAGTGTCGCCACAAACCAAAGCACGATGCCCATCGCGGTCGAGCCGAGGCTGCCGCTGCAGCCGGGGGTCGCGTGCTGGTGGCCGGAGGCTACGATGCGCGGCTGCCCGGAGTCTGCTAATGGCTCGAGTCCGCTTGATGCCGTGGTGAGCTCCAAGGACAACACGCGAGATGTGGACACGGTGGAGCACCTGGATCCCTGGCAGAGCATCGGGTGCGCGCTCAAACAGCCCGACACAAGTATTGTGGTATTCTTTGTTTGGGGCCTTCAGCAGAGCAATCCCTGGTCTATCACCGGCACAACAGAGTTTCTTGAAAACCCTGACTCGCATGCCATGCCATGTGGGGTGATGTACCTTTCCCAAAGCCTCCGAACCCGGAAGCCCAGGGCCCATGCCGTCCATGCCCTCAAAGCATCCTGCCGCAGCTGGGAGTCCGTCGCCCGCCTTCCAGTTCCCCGCTGGGGTGGCAAACTCAGAGCTCTCTTCAGTTTAGAGGTGGAACTCATCAGTGCGCGACAAATATGCATACTCACATGCTAGTACATGTTTGTGCCGGTGCCACCGGCACAGATAGGACCTGGCTGGATTTCGGGCATCGTAGACAGCCTCCAACTCCAATCGTGTGCAAGGTCCTCGTGCCAGGCGGAGACTCCCCGACGCAGCCACCCAAAACTCAAAACTCCTTCGATCCCACGGCCCAGGTGTCCGTGCTGCAAGTAGTGCTGGAACCATCTTCATCGTGGGCGGGAGCGGCAGTGCTGCAAAGCCGTGATGGCTGAAGAAGAACATTTTGAGCCTTTGCGGGGGCTTGCCTCGCTTCAATTTTGCGCAGCTTGCTGGTCCCGGTACAATCCGCGCAGGAAGGTCAACGAGTATGAGGTGGGAGATACCCAGTGTGCGCCTGGCCTGTTGACACTGCCATCATGTCAGCAGCGTTGTTGACGCCTGCTTTTTGCACAGCCCACCCTGCTGAGGGTGTTAATTAGGCAGTGAAAAGTGGGCAGACTGAAGCTCGGGGAATTGCCGGCTCAGGCTTGTGGAGTCTAAGTTTGGCGCATGTCAGGTATGGACCATGCATCGGGCAGCTGGGCTTGGGCCTAAACCGGCTTGGCCGTGGCCGTTTCTCGGAGCTTCGCCGACAGGTGAGCTATGCGCAGCTCCTGCAGCCGCGACGGTCCTTCGGCTTGGCCGCTGTGAGTGGATTCGGATGAGCGATGGGCTTTGCCATGGCACATGAAAGCTTGACATTTTAAGCCATGCGCACTGCTGCGTCTTCCTGGCTGTAAATCTCAAAGTTAGATCTACAGCCCTTTCTGACCGGCAGTCCGGCCTGTTCGCCGGACACAAGCTCTCATGTTCGGACCGTTCGGACCATCCACCGGATGCGAACTCAAACATTCCAGAGTGCTGCAAGGATTGCACATGCTACGTACATCGGATTAGATTGAGTATGAAGGAATGATTGGTTTTTTGCAGGAGATCGAGATTCGGATGATCTGCAGCCGCTGCAGCCGTACCGCTTAGTCAAGCCTTAACACAGGGCTGTGTAGGCTTCATCTTCCTTGCAGAATCTTGCGGTAGCTATCAGACAGCCATGTCTGCTGATGAGGTGCCGGTGATTGACCTCTCCGCTTTTTTGAAAGAGTGGGAGGCAATCCCTGCGGACAGGCGGGGAATTGAATCATGCAGGTGCCTAGCTTGAACAAACTTGTGAGGAAGACACTCTCTGGCACAGACCACGCAAGAACGTGAATATGCGGTCTTGCATGTGTGTCTGTGCTTCTGTGTACGACAGGCCACAGCCTAAGCAAACAAGAAACGTTGGTTGGAGACATGTCCGAGCTTGCAGGCGTGCAACGACGAAAGTGGATGAGCTGCCTCAGGAAGGGGCCTGTGACACCTATATAGCCTATATACTGTGTTCATGGTGTGCCAAGTTAACCGTGCGCAGGTTTCTATCACGGCATGTTCTTGTGGGCGTTAGTGCCTGGCTACCAATCTCCAGGTAGACAGTCTGCTGTCTTACTTGTGCAAATATACAGATGAACGCACACGTATAAGCATGTATTGATCTGTACATGCTCATGTATCTTTGTCTATGTATGCAGAATGACCACACGCTCTTTCGCCCTTTCGATGCAATACCCACATATATGTGTATACTTTTCGATTAGCACAAGCAGGGAATCGATTTCACAAGCGTATTCAAATGCGTAGGCATGCGCCTAGAGACCTCCATACATGCATGCCTTCATATGCAGGCATGCACTCATGCACGCGGAATCTGTTCATACATAACTACTTCCTCACATGCGCAAACACATACACCTAGTAAAGAGTGTAGTTTGGCATAAGTTCTTCCTATGCAGCATGTGTTCACAACATGCCCCTACAGGTCTGTGTGCTTTTGGTACACTTATACTGATGTCCTCGGAAATCTATTGGATCGAGACACCTCCTCTATTCTCGCGCATCCATGTATCGCGTACTGAGGGTATATCAATGCATGCATAAATTTATATGTGTACATGCGTGTGTATATACGTATGTTACATACTTTACATATACAGATAGTTATGTATATACAGATACATACAGATACTCAGTGCCGGGATTGAAACTGGATTGAAGGAACTCCGTGCCCGGATCCACTTTTTAAGATTTTCCCACGAATCATATAGTCATCGATCTTGGATCCGGATCCCGGATTGATGTTCAATGCTTCAATCCGGTTCAATCCTGTCACATGGACCCAGGTGTACATACAAGGAAACCAACCGTCTCTCATTGAGCCAGTCTTCAAATGCGCGTCCTCAAGTCTGTCATTGGCGATTCGTATCCGTCGTCTAGTGCCTGTACGTGTGTATGACTACCAGGTAGCAAGATGCTCCGGGGTCTTGGTTGCTGGGGTCCTGATGAATTGAAGTTTAGCCAAGGAGCCAAGAGCCATTGTCGTCTCACCGGTTCAATGTCTCGGTCACGGGTAACTTCAACGGACGGGCAGATGTCCTATGGACTCGTTCTACCCCCTCTTCTGAGAAGACTGAAACCTCCAGGGTCTCGATAACCGCATTGGTGCTCATGGCTACTAGATTGCAGCCGGGATTGCTGTCAATATGATAGTTGGGCTCTGAAAACCTAAGCTTGTACCAGCAGCGACAGTCACGAAACAGATCCTGAAATGCTGAATGTTATGTTGCTCGTAGTCCTGGTACTGAACGAAATGAGGCATGTAAGCCTTTACGATGGAGATGTGTGTTCATGGTGGGGTTCTGACAGGACCCAGTGGAGTAATTACAACGACCAGGATTGCAAGACTTGTGGTTTGTTGGAAAACCGTGGAGTTTCGTGGCAGGATTTGGGTGGAGATTATAGCAAGGGGTACGTACGTAGAGAAGAACGCAGATTGCCAAGCCCAATATGGTTGGGACTCTTAACAGTCAGTATGCAAAAATTGGTTGCAGGGGTCGACATGTTTGGCGTTTCGGAGACTTACGGTGTTTATATGACGGGTAAAAAGCTGTGGCTTGCCAGTGACTCATATATATATATATATATATCTCCATAAATAGTCAGAAAAGAGGCTGCCTACATGCATGCGGCTTAACAAGCAGTGACTTTCGAGGAAAACGAGTACCGGCAACAGTTGAGTGAATTTGAACCACCAAGGCACCAAATTCTTGTGTCTGACATCAAGATCTCAAACGATAGCAGTTGCGAGGACTCTAGGCCAGATCCAAAGCTCTGAGCGGCATGGCGAGATCGCCCCCCCCTCCCCCTCGCCATTCCAAATGCGCGGGAAAGAATGCCATCGTGGCCACCGACTGTACAACTTTCTTTCTGTCTCTATCTCTTTCTCTTTCCCTATCTCCATCCTTATCTTCATCTGTCTGTCCTGTTTTCCAGTACATCGCATTTGTTGTACCATGTTATCTTGTGCTATGTCGCTATGTTATGCTATTTTATGTTGTTTGTCTTATGGCACAGCATGTTATATTATGCTAAACTTACGTTAGTATACCCTATTACTCTGTATTTTCTTTTTTGCATTCTCATACAGTAGACTTCATCATAGATTCCGTTACCTTATACTGTAATACTGTATTCTATCATGTTAGTTTAAAATCATGTGATGACTTAATGCATTGCCATATGTTATATTGCAGTGCATGCTATATATTATGTATTTCAGGTTATATCTGACATATTACGTATCATATATGCTGTAGGTTAGCATATTTTAGAGACATTCTACATAGTCCAAAGATCATTTTTTACATATTGTTTTGCAAGTGATTCACCGTGTATTGCTGAGTCAAAGCAGTATACTATACCAGATTTCTGTATACAATACAATGTGATATTCTTTATGCTATATTGGATTTCATCTGTCGTTTTTTTTGCATTTTACTATGATATGTTGTACTCTGACCAGTCACATGCACATGTACCCATACGCAAACAGTTACGTTCTACTGTATTATGTGCATGTTGTACACCCATTACTTTGTATGCTACAAAGTGATGCAATGTTGTGCTACGCTTTGGTATGTTGTACTGTTTTGCATTTCTTTGCTGCACTGTTTTGTATTGGCAACGTACACATGCGCATACACATATACATGCGCAGTTAGATTTTGTGCTGTGACATTACGTTATATTCTGCATGCAGTATGCATAGTGTATGCTATGCATGGCATATGCTTATCATGCTGTGATATGTTGATTTATGACACTCCTTGCTACTCCTAACAGAACGTCAAAGGATCATACAGCATATGGCTTGCATACCTGTATCAGACTTTAACTGCCGTCCACACGTCCATTTTGGCTCAAGAGCCAGAAAATTTTCAGACTTCAGCCGCTAGTGTGCCTTTGCAGCCATGTCCAGCCAGGACCAGCCTTGGGTTGACCAGGTGCATGCAGCCGAGGACGCTTGGGTCAGCCTCTTGAGCCTCGATGGTGACGTCCTGGTTGAAGCCCTGGCAAACTTGCCAGGGGATCTGCAGGGGCGGTTGGAGACTGTCATAGACTCCATAGACTTCGCCAGCCGAGTCAGGAACATTGTAGTCGACACAGGGCTTGGTACAGCCGCTTGGCACTTGAGCTACATCAGTACCACTGAGGAGTCAGACGTGGTTCAGCCGGGACAGCCCTCATGGGCTGACCAACTCGACGACGAGATAGCCATGCCTCCTCCAGCCCAGGTGCAGCCACAGCCAGCAGCCGACACAGTCAACCAAGGTCCCTCGCAGTCGACCACAGTCTTTGGCTTTCCCGCCATTGAGTACAGCCCGTGACAGCCGGTTGCCAGCCACCTTGAGGGCCCACGGTCACAGGACCGATGGGTTCTGTCTCAGTCGATGCCCAGTCTGTCAGGCAGCCGCTTGCAGCCGCGCCCTCACCCTGACCAAGGAAGGAGGGGCGTGGCACGAGCACCACGACTGCCCTCGATGCCACGTCAGAGGCCGGAACACACTAGCTTGAACCAGCCTTCTTCAGTCTTCTTTCAGGATCCAGCCGACGTGGCAGACGATGAGCCAAGGTACAGACGAGGCAGGGTGTTCTGCACCTTTTCTCGTGCAGAGACGCTACGGCCAGGCCTCCTTCCTTGGTCAGGGTGAGTCAGGCTTTTATAGCCTTCTCCAGCCTTTTCAGTCACAGCTCCTTAGCCTTCTGCAGCGCTGGCAGCCGAGCCTTTTGCTAGGACATGCTAAGGTTACATGATGCAAGCTTTCTGTCACCAGCTCGGCCCAGCCGTATCTTAGGGACATTTGTCCTAGCCTTTCACATAGCCCAGGGCCCAGCCGTCGCGACCAGCCGGGACCTTTCTGGCCCAAGGCTTCCGATCTTGGCTTGAGCCGCAAAAGTTTGCCAGCACTTGCGTGCAGCAGCCTCTGTTCCAAGCCGCACGAGAGTGCAACAGACAGCACGGCCTTGCTCGGCTCAAGCCTTGGGGGGCGACCTTGGGTCCCTTGCGAGAGCTTGCATTCTTTTGGTAGAGTGTGCTGCAGTTAATCTGCTATATATCGTAGCACATCATATCGCATGCATGTCATTTCATTCTACATCATCGTTTTGACATTACATTGTGTGATATTGGGTAATGTTATTTACTCCCCTGCGTTTTCTGTCCGTTGCGCTTGGAAACACGGAACATTTTCTCTTGTTTGCATGCTTATTGGTTTGGCGGTTTAGGCGCCCTATTGGTTATAACCAGACAGAAAGGCTATGACCCATTAAACCAATCCTTTTGCCCTATACCGGTAAGCCAATAAGCCATTAAACCTAAGCGAATCCGTTTGCCCCATGCCACGAAACCAATAAACCATAAAACCACTAAACCTATCCTTGTCCTCTGGTGAACCTAGACCCATCCCTAAACCACTAAACCACTAAACCATCAAAGCATTTAGCCATTCATTTCACCGAATTAGCTTGACATACCAATACATAGGCCAAAAGGATTGGTTGAACGGTTTATTGGTTTAGGCCTCCGTTGCCGTATAGGCCAAATGGATTGGTTTGATGGTTTAATGGTTTGGGCCTCCCGTGCCCTGTAAGGCACATGGATTGGTTTAATGGTTTGGGCCCCCCGTGCCCTATACAGTAAGCCATATGGATTGGTTTAATGGTTTAATGGTTTAATGGTTTAATGGTGGGTCTACCTGCCTAGTAAGGAGCAGTCCTGGTTATAGCCAGAGGCACCGGTTGTAACCAGGGCACAGAATACGTTCAGAATTTGAAGACTCCCACCGTGCCCTATAGGCCGAATGGAATGGCTTGTTGGTTTAATGGTTTAAGTTTTCTGTGCCGTATAGGCCAAGCAGATTGGTTTAATTGCATGAAGTCTCGCCCAAACCCTGGCGACAAACCCTGAGCAGTAAACGTCAACCCGAGACGTTTATGGTCAAAAACTGAATTGGTAAAATGAGGTGGGGTTTGGGTACCATTGAAATCCTTAGTTTATTGGTTTCGGACCCTTCCTGTAACATTGGTAAGCTGCTTCGAAACGCCGGGGTGCTTGTAAACCAGGGTTGTGGTTTGTAAACTTGAGAGTGCCTTCATTGTCCCGTCATACAATAGACCTTACGAAGCAAATCTGTTTCATCGCTACTTCAGCAACACCCAAATCCAAACGTTCGAGAGTTTCGGTGTTTCATTAGGAATGTAACTGCAATGAAGTTGGCAAGGACTAGAAGACTAGATGGTCTTAGGTATTCGGCATTTATTCGTTTTTTGAGCCATGATGCAGTGCTTTGTAACAAACGTAACTCCTGGACCATATGCCTATTCCAGCGATTTTTGCGGAAAGGCCATATAGCGGACTTTTCGTAATGGTCTGTCCGTTCCAGTACATCGGGCTTATAAGACAAGCCAATCATGCACATATTTGGCGAATAGTCGCTTGCATGTCACTCGACCAGACATCAAAATGCGGAATATGACGTGGCTTCTATCGGGATGATAGTAATATAGTAGGTCAGTAAGTGTTGCCAACATTGGAATATCGAGGTAATAAGAAAGTTGAGGTACATTTGGAGAGACAGTATTTTGCAGTTTACAGCATTGTCAGGTTTCATCACGTTGCACATAGACGAACTGGTTGCAACGTTATGTTCAAACATCATCCCAAGGAAGCAGGGTTTCGATGAGACAAAACGGACTAGAATGTGTGGGGTGAGCGAAACGAAATCTGCAGCTTACAACATGTAAGGTTTCCTCGCACGGTACGTAGAGTATTCCTGGCAACGCTACTTCCAACTACATGGGGATGAACTCTCTTTCGAGGGTGATTCGGTGTGTGTTGAACACTTTTCCTTGCACGAGGAATCACGCTGTGGACTGGGGCAAGGCCTCTATTAAGGCTCCAGTAGATGTTCACAAGAACACAAACATAAACTCGGACAGGCTGATGAGGCCTTATGGTTTTCAGTCGGCTCTACGTGATGGTTACAAAGAATAAGGAATGCAACACCTAAATATACCGGATATACCAGTGTTTATAAAAGCAATCACATAGGGGCGCATGGATATGTTACATATGGCCAAATCTCCAGAGACTTTAATGGGATTGCGGCAGTGCAGTACAAACATGGACAACTTTTGGATCCAAAGTCTAGTTCACCATCAGGCATGTCTGAACCAGACTATGAGTAAAGCGCATTTGTGGAAGATTGGAAATGCAGCGGTTTAGAGACAGTCACGCAAAGATGGAACACTAAAATTTATCGACGGCTTCAAGGCAAGGAGTCTAGCACATTGTAACAAGGTTTCGACAAGTTTGCTGCAGAATGGTTAAGGTTGTGGAATATTACACTCAAGCAAAAAATAGTATAGTGTACCATTAACAAAACAAATCATAATATCATGTACTGGTAATAAAATGTACTTTAGCATAGTATAATACAGTGCAATATACTACAGCCTCATAGCAAGCATAGAATAACACACCCTATTACTATATACAAAATGTACAAAACAAGATGAAAGAATACAATATAACGGGCTGTGTAGTATTCCCCCCTGCATTTCTGCAATGCTGTGCTGTTGTGGAACCAGCAACTGGTTTTGAAACCCGCCGAAAGCTTAGACCCTTGACATCCTTGAATCTGGAGCACAGCATCTAAGCAGTCGCGAATTCACATGCTTTTGAGTCCATCTGAAAGCCACCACAAAATGTGCAGCATCTAAGCCATTACGAATGATTATGGATGTTTCTCACCTTGTTCGTTCCAGTACGTACCATCCCCCGACAAGTGCTACGATTTCGTTGCGTTCCTCACCACCTCTGCAAAACTAATTTGGAGACGAACCCGGGAAGTCATGTACCGTATCATAAGGTAAGATGATGGCATATGCATATGAGCTCTATAACATCAGCGTTGCTAAGCGGCACCTGAACCGCATTGGTGTTTGAAGATGTCATTATATCATCATGCAGCGTTGTTTGGTTAACTTTACGCGCAGATCATCTTGTATCTTGTACCGAAGGGACGAACTATGTCTTCAATATACGATTTGAGTTTGGGCTCTCTCCTGCATTGTTGGATACGTTTGAGGAATCCGCCGATGAATCAGACAGGCATCATTTTACATTCGTACAGAAACACATCAGCATGATGGTTTCATGGTTATGACGTTCTACTCGTCCAGCAGCAAGTTCGTGCAGCTGCAGGAAGCCACAGGCACCTTCTCCTCGGACATGCAACCACGTTCGACATGTCAGCCCATTTTGCTGTACACTCTTTTCGGCAAAGGAGGCCCGGACCGTCGTCCGCGCCTGGCGCGAGGCCAGCGGGGCATTTCCACGCAATTAGGATAGATGAAGAAGATGCATGGGTACATGGCTTGTGAAGTGGAAGGTGCGAAGCCCTACGAAGCGTTGTAGCATCGGTTGGTCAAGGCAGACGGATGATGAGTCAAAACCAGTATCCACTTGTCTGCTGCTGAGTAGGCGGGCCAAAGACAAGTGTTGCAGCCAAGTTGCTCCTGGTCTATTTCACAGCGACACCTTCCCATATTCATCGGACAACGTAGTCTAACCTGCCCAGCCTTTGCTACTCCCCTTTCATCCTCCCGTCAAGTTTCTGTGCTCCAGCGAAGCCGATCTCTCTTCCACAATATCCTGCTCCTTAACCTCATGCTCAGAGAACGAGCCCCGGGCTCGTGGCCTCTGAACTAGCCACTCGCATCCGCTTGCATCTGCGAGTCGTATAGCACCATGGGTGTGTCATGCCACAGGCACACAACCTCACAGCCTTGAGGCATTTGGCAAATTTGGCTTCTGCCATGCCATTGGTCACGGCGTACCGGACAGGGTTTGCTTAAGCAGTATGTTCATGTAATCGGTCGCGATCTTCGGCGATCATTCCGGGCTGAACTTTATATGATTTTGCATAGCCACACTGAGCGATGCTTGCAGGGCGATCGAAGATGAAGCATGTCGTGCAAGCAGGATGATGCATTTTGTCTCGAGTGTCGAAAGCTACTGGCTTCCAGGACGAAGTCATCGAGAATACCTATGCCTGTGCTCGAAAATTCTTCGGACTGCCCCTGGAGGAGAAGAGACTGGGATCAAAGAATACTGGACTAGTTTAGCCCGACAGCGCGGACGATGTCGGTGTTTTCCTGTGGGCCTGCACGCTGTGCTCTTTTTCCTCTGAGTAGGGTAGTAACTGCAGTTCGTCGCGAAGCAGAGCACCTCTGATTGGAGCGAGACACTGCATCTTAGTCAAAACACGAACCTTGGATGCTGCGAAGAGAGCAGTTCGAGTGGCACCCGACTGAGGATTCTCTCGGACACGGGCCGCCCGTACGGAGCCGGCTGGCTAGCATTGGGCTTGCGCTGGCGGTTGAGGGGCATCTGTGGACTTGAGGTTCTGGGTTGTCATTGTAGGCTTTCTGGCCGGAATCTGTCCTGGTCGCTGTCCACTCCACTAATTCTAATGCTACGCAGCCCGCCTCGGCCGCCGGCTGCAGTAGGGCCAGCAGGGGCGCAGAGCAGGGGCCAAACTGCGAAGGGCCTCTGAAAGCAGGTGTAATTTAGTTGCAGGGTCAGGGCTACTTGGAGAAGTGTGGCAAGTGTAGAGCAAACACATGCAGCAAAAAACCCAAGTGCGCAGAAGGGTTGCAGGAATGAGATACAGAAGCAAGGCCAGTGCTTGGTCCTGGTGATGCATGATAAGTCGACGAGTCGTGTGGTCTGGCCGACGACGTGCCTTGGAGCCGGCTCGGTGGGGGGCAGGCCGAAAGAGGAGAAAAGGTTGAAAAAACACGAGAGGGCAGGACAACACGGAAGGGTGGACTGGCCGGCCGGAGGAGGAAGGGGGGGCCAGCAAGAGGGGGAGGGGGGGAAGGAAGGAAAACAAGCCAAAAGAAGTGCAGACAAGACGGAAGGGTGGGAAAAGGGGCCGGGGGGGCGGGGAGGGAGGAGGGCTGGGGGGGGCGAGGGGCAACAAAACAGCAAAACGAGAGCTTCAACGAGGAAGCAGGAAAGAAGCACGCAAACGAAACATAAGAAGAAAAGACAGTGGAGCCGGGGGCAGGCCGAAAGAGAAGAAAAGGTGAAAGAAAACGAGCAGGCAGAAGACAAAAAACAAGGGGAAGCCGGAGGAGGAAGGGGGGGCCGGAGGAGGAAGGGTGGGGGGGAGGGGGGGGGGAAGAAAACAAACCAAAAAGAAGTGCACGAAAAAGTCGCAATGGAAAAAACACGCGAGGGCAGGACAAGACGGAAGGGTGGGAAAAGGGGCCGGGGGAAGGCCCGGGGGAGGGGGGCCGGGGAAGGGAGGGAGGGCGGGGGGGGGGGAAGCTTCAACGAGGAAGCAGGAGAGCCAAAGCACGCGAACGAAACATAAGAAGAAAAGGCAGTGGAGCCGGCCCGGGGGGGGGCAGGCCGAAAAAGCCAAAGCACGCGAACGAAACATAAGAAGAAAAGGCAGTGGAGCCGGCCCGGGGGGCGGCAGGCCGGAAGAGAAGAAAAGAGGAAAGAAAACGAGCAGGATAAAACAAAAAACGAGGGGAAGCCGGAGGAGGACAGCAAGATGGGGGAGGAAGGGGGGAGGGGGGGGCAGGACAAGACGGGGGGGGGCCCGGGAGGGGGGCCGGGGGAGGGAAGAGGGGCTGAGGGGGGGCGGGGGCGAGGGGCAACAAAACAGCAAAACGACGGAGCTTCAAGGAGGAAGCAGGAGAGCCAAAGCACGCAAACGAAACATAAGAAGAAAAGGCAGTGGAGCCGGCTCGGTGGGGGGCAGGCCGAAAGAGGAGAAAAGGTCGAAAAAACACGCGAGGCCAGGACAACACGGAAGGGTGGACTGGCCGGCCGGAGGAGGAAGGGGGGGCCAGCAAGAGGGGGAGGGGGGGAAGGAAGCAAAACAAGCCAAAAGAAGTGCAGACAAGACGGAAGGGTGGGAAAAGGGGCCGGGGGGCGGGGAGGGAGGAGGGCTGGGGGGGGGGCGAGGGGCAACAAAACAGCAAAACGAGAGCTTCAACGCAGGAAAGAAGCCAAAAACGAAACATAAGAAGAAAAGACAGTGGAGCCGGGGGCAGGCCGAAAGAGAAGAAAAGGTGAAAGAAAACGAGCAGGCAATCGAAAAAAAGACAAGACGGAAGGGTGGGGAACCAAAAAAGGAAAACGAGCGAGGAGGGCAGAGGGGAGGACGGGCCGGAGGGGGAGAAGAGAAAGGGAGGGGGGAGGGGGGGGGCGGGGGGGCGGGGGCAGCGGGGCAGCGGGGGGAGAGCAAGGGCGCAGGAAGGGGGGGCCCGGGAGGGGGGGGCAGGAGGGGGGGAGGCAAATTCGGCAGCAAAAAAGGACGGAAGCCGGGCAAGGGGGTCGAAAACAGTCGCTAAAAACGGGTGGAAGTTTGCATTTCGGGTGCACAGAAGGATTAGGTAGAGGGTTGGTTAGTATTAACCATCAAGACGCCAGAGGCCTTTGGCCTCGGCGGATTATGCGCGATATCATATCGCTGACCGGCGCTCGCAAAGACGGTGTCGGGTCTGCATGATTTCCAGCCCTGTCGCTTGCATACGACATTCGAATTTATTAGAAACCTGCAATCTCTTCATCCGAAGAGAGGGCTCAAGGCCCCTCCTTATCGCCTCGTAGCCATGCTAGACATGGTTAGACTCACCAAAGCTCGATCCCACCAAAGCCTGGGCCCCTGCCGAGAGCGCCGGCGGCGGCTTCAAGGCCCAGGCCTGGCAGCCAAGTACTTAGAGCCACAAAAAGAGCCACTTAGAGCCACTTTGCCAGGGGGCGGAGAGCGTCAGCAAAACAGAGACTGCCAACCCGGGTGGCCAGGTCGGCAGAGGGCACGTGTCTACTTGGTCCCTCCACGGGCCGGGCCGCATCTGAAGCAAGCCGTGCAGCGTGCAGGTTGCTGGCACGAAGACAGCGCGTCCGTCTGACAGAGTCGAGTCCATGACGTACTTCGGCAATGGCGACGATGTCGCTTGGAAGGGCTTGGATCGATTTGGGGCTCTTCTTTGTTGCGCGAAGTCTCGGATTACTGCCCCCCAGAGATAGCCAGGTTTCCACGACATGATGAGACAACTCGAGTTGAAGAGTCAAGAATATGAGAGATGGTTCTGTTTTCGGAGTTAGGGGAGCGATTTGAGTGATGGGAGGCGCGTTCTTTCTGTTACAGGCTGAAAGCCAGACATTGCGAGAGATGCTCGTGAGCATGGAACGCAATGACTTGCGCGAGAGTCCCTCTTGGACCGAGATTCACGGCCGGCCGCAGCAAGAAGCGTGGAACCGATCTTGGAATGTCTGACTGCCGCCTTCATATGCCTTCATCCAACATAGGAAAGACTTTGCCAGAAGTGGCCGCCGTGCAAAGTGCGCAAGACGCAGCTCCCCCCCAAAACGCGAAGCGAGCTTCTGGTGGTTTCGGAGCCCCTCTGTGCCCGTCAAACAAGGTCATTCCCAAGGCCGTTCCGGAGTATGCAGACGTCATGGAGCGTTATCGGAAGGATCCTTGGATTTGATGAAGACTAAGACTTCCTCTAAATTCCTCCAGCATGAAAAAGGTATTCGGATGGCAGAGGGCATGCAGTGAAGAGGAAGTGTTCCGACTTCTTCTTGGCTCCATGGCGCTCACCGCCGCCGCCCTCGACCTGCCGGGGACCCTCAGAGGGGTCGGGCTGGTGGCATTGCAATTCGGGCGTGAGACTTCTGAGGCCGTTGGGGCACTTCGAGCCTTTCTTCCCGACAGGGAAGCTCAGCACGGCCGGGCTGGGTGGGCCACGGATTGCCAAGATTTGCCAAGCCTGAAAGTCGCAGCTTCAGCTCAGATTACATGATCAGCGGAGTCACCTTTGGCAGTCTTGTGCACTTGTCGGTTGGTAAGATCTGCTTTTCTTTTCTGAAGTCCGAGGAGTGCACTGTCTTCGTTGTCGATTTCTGCGGTTTCGGAACTACTGGTTTCTGCATGCTCTTTTGCATTGTTGCTGGCAAATCGAAGTGCTTGAATTTACGCACTCTGATGTACTTCCCGCGTCTTGTCTTGCTATCGGGTGCTGCAAGATACGTTTTGCACAGAACGGGAACGTGATGCGCTTGGCTTACTACCCGGCCTACAAGGAAGGGTACCATGGCGCAAGAGTTTCAGGCCAAAAGTGCGATCGAATCGAGTCGGCTTTCATCTAAGCTATCAGGTAAATGGTTGCTCTTATGCTTATGCTTCTGACATCCTGTAGCTCTGCACGATGAACTCAGGCAGGAGCCACTGCCGGGGCAGATGCGGTATGGTGAGCATACCGACTACACAGGCACGGGCTGACAGCAATGTCCTGGGTGCCTGCAAGCTAGTAGGCGCTCAAGTATCGTTACACAGTTCTTCGAAATCCTATGGAGCCTGGTTTGTTGTTGTTGTTCTTCTTCTTTACAGTTGTTGTTCTTGTTATGGTTGCTCTTGTCTTTGCTTCCATTTCCTTTTTCGGGTTCTTGTTCTTGTTCGTGTTCTTGTGCCTTTGCTTGTGCTTGTTATTGTTCTGATCCTTGTTCTTTTTGTTCTTATTTTTACTGTTCTTCTTGTACTTCTTCTTCTTCTTCTTGTTCTTGGTGGTTGTTGTTCTTACTCTTCAGGCAGTGCACGAGCATCAGGGAGAGAGAGCAATAGAGAGAAAGAAGAGTTGGCCAATAGTTTGTCGAGACATCCTCAAGTGGCCCGCCCCTGCACGCACAACGGCGCAGGTTTTGCAATTTTATGTGTGGGATCAATGATGCTTGGTCGGCTTGGACGTTCAGTCACCTCCATCCGAGGGAGCGGGAAAGCAACGCAACGAAGCAGAAGCAGCAGTGCGAGCCCACGGCAAGCACCTGACCGTGTCGTTACTGCAGTTTGCATTTTTCAGACGAGCTCACACACAACAAGCGAAGAACGAGGTTCGGAGACAGAGGGGTTCGTTGCTCAGTCAAATGGTGACTGTGCACGGAGCCAGCTCCGAATAGCACTGTAGTTGCAGCAGGTCATGAGCATCGTTGTTTCTGACATTGTTAACCTCCCATGAGTCCTATCGAGCGTAGTCCTCGCTTGATTCTTACCTCAACATCCAGGGTACCGGTCTTCTCCTTCGTCTCAGAGCTTTCGCTTCGGTCCGTTTGTGAGCCTTCATGAGATCTCAATTGTCGGAGAGGCTTCACCTTCTTGTGGCAAGACCACAACGTGTCTGGCACTCGCCCCAGAGCAAGTTTGATTGCTCGCAATGAGGCTTGGTGTCTGGGCTCAGCCTTGCCAGCAGCAAACGCTTCGCACGACCGACTCGCACATTCTGGAAGTGATACTATCTCGGCGCCTTCCGGCCCAGTTGTACGCAAGCATGAGAAGTGCAGTAGCTTTCACGCATAGCGCGAGATCGGTGCATTCCGGCATATTGCGGCATAGAAATCCTGCCCGCGCCGAAAAAGCATCCTGCAGAAAGCTCAGGGCCGCAAACTGCCAGCAGCGGCCTGGAAGCACCTCCCGGGGGGCTTCAGGCTCCGACGTAGCGCTCGGAAGCCTTGAGGAAATGTGTCCTTGGTCGACACAGTCTGGATGAATGAGCGAATCGCATCCATTTATGAGTTTTGTCTGGCAGTCGTGTGGGACTTGAAACACTTGCAATGTCTTGGATCCTGATCCACTTGAAGGCGGGGATCGGACTCGCAGAGTTGCATTCAACCCCTCGGCCTCGCCCAGATCCACTGACGCGCAAAAGCTGTCGCGGAAGGTCCGGATGCCTGATGGCTCCTATGTGGACTGCCCCCCAAAGCTGGGTGCCCAGCACGGCACGATGACCGCAAAGGCTTCTTGTAGGAGCTTCTCTTGGAGAAGCGGCCAACTTTGCCAAGCTGTCGGGCGGTCGGGGAGTGGATTTTGTCCACAACCTTTTCAGTACCCGTGACGAGGGATCTGGAGGAGAAGCGGGCTCACTCTGTTGAATCGGCAAAAGCAGTAAAGGCGGCAGGCTCATCTAGGAAGCGTGCCGGCGGAGTCTCGCGAACAACTTGCGCCGAACTTGACTTGGGCTCGTGTGTCCAAGGCCCAAAGCCTTTACGATCAATGCAGGCGACTTGATTCAGGCCTTGCTTGGGAGCGCTTGAGGGCTTGAGAGCGCAAGCTTCTGCAGTCTTCGCATGAAACTAATCTAGGGTATGCGCAGCTCTAAACGAGGCACGAGGCTTTGATTGTCAAAGGCACGTATGGTCTTGGGCTGGTACAGGCTTGGACCAATGATGTCTTCTTGTCCAACTACCACCGTGTTGCGAATCCTCCTCTTGGGGCCAACAGCTTACCGACCGTTGCCATATTCTCCTCAAGCCAAATCTCGCGGCGCATCTCCGAGGACCGTCATGCTCGAATCAGCATTGTCTACTTCACTGGACCCACCCACGATACGATGGTAGAGCCCTTGCCCTGTCCTTAGCTTGAAGTTTCCGGATCAAATGTGGGGTTGCTAGCCGCAGCCGGCTGAGGCCAACGTGTGTCGGCCCAGACAGACCGGCAAGGCTAGGCCTGTGAGAAGCGCTTTGGTTGGCTTTGGCCGCTTTGCGAGGGCCCTTTTCTTCTCTCGCCCTCAGATCAAGAGGGCTAGACCGGGGTCGAAGAAAGAAACATGGCTACCGCCCGCGGTTCAAGCATCACGCTGCCAGGTACTCTGCCATTTCCGCAGGTGAGCACCTGAACAAGAAGTTGAAGGTGTCAAATGTTTGAGAATTTAGGGACGAGGGGCAGTCTAGAAGGTAAAGTAAAGTTTATGGAAGGTGGACTTATAATACTTGAAGGTATTTCTTCTGCGGTGGAAAGGCCAGGTCCAGGTCAGCACACTGCACTGGACCAGCCAGGGCCCGAGCCCTTTGCTTTGGGCTTGCCTAGCAGCGGCCTAGATTGCTTTTGCGTGTGCCTTGTTGTCTGGCGGGCACACGAGAAAGCGAGACCCTACGAGGGCAAAGCTGGCGGACTTTGGCGCCGACCGGCTCCGAGTACTTTTGTAGCCGTGCCTTCATGGCAGCCTTGTCCTCCAGCTTCAGCCGTGCGCAGTTTCGGGCAATCGACCTCTTGGGTCATGCTCTGAGTGTGGCACTCGTATGGGAAAACTGCACTTTGCTGCCGTGCGTTGGCAGTCCGAGTCATTGCAGCAGAAACTCGCCGTTGGGTTGCTGTGAGCTCCAGGTCGGATTAGGTTGGAGACCCCAGGGCTGGATGTGCTTACACTCCCCGCCCGAAGATGCGCCCGAAGTACGTGCCAAAGCCAACGTGAGGTATAGTTTTCTTTTAAGCCCACCTCCCTCTCACTCTCTAACTTTACTCAGCCAGAACACGGACTCGAGAGAGAGAGACAGGCAGGGGTGAGCATGTTTCTGCAAACTTGCGCCTTCGCAAGGAAGTACATAGCTGCTATCGGCTAGTCATTCCTCCACTGAAACGCTCAGCTCCGAGCAGTCTCTTGTCCACATGACATGGCGGCACGGCTGCGGCTTTCCCCGCATTACGGCGCCCTGTCCAGGCTGTTCTGAAGTGTGTGGATTCAGGCATAGCCATGTGACCGAAGAGCAGACCTAGAGAGGGCCAGTATTCTCGGACACCGAGCTCTGGACTTTCGAAAAACCAATTTCCCCAAGTTTGAGCCTGGGCAGGCTAGCAGCCGGTGAGGGCGATCCGTCAAAGCTGAGCCAGGAACTTGCAAGAGACACACCGATAAGTGCTTACCGCCGTGTTGGTGCTTCAATCGGCTGATCAGATGTAGCCATTTTCTGTCCATTTCTCTCAGCCGAAGTTGCTGTTCCTTCCAACTCCCTTCCTTCTTTCCTTATCTGCATCGGTTTTGCCGTCTCCGGTGCCAAGCCACTGGCTCAAGGTTATAGCGCCGAGAAGCCTTAGGCTTGTTCAGGTTTCGAGACTACATCATCGATGTTTTGGAAATTTCATGTGTTTTCACCCTCTCAGGTCTAGACGTGGATGCCAAGGCTTGGCAGGGGTTGCATCAGTTGTGTGAGGCAAGCCAGGTAGACAGTGGCAAATGTGCAGCAGCGGCGCGTCAGTTGCCGTTTCGTGCATCCTCGTGCCGCTCGCTGTCGGTGTGGGTCGGCTCCACGCGAGGAGTGCGAAGAGATCGCGGCCATTTGTCGGCACCTGGACCTGAAGATCGAGGCCTGAACTCCATGCGCCACGATTGCGATTCTTCGGGGGGCTGCTCCGTGCAGATTTGAGGAAGCGTGGACAAGGAGGGCGTCAGAGTTTCATTGTTGCTTCGTGTTGAGGTGCTTCCCGCGCCTCCTGGCAGCGCTGCTTCGAAACGGGTCACAGCCACTCGTGCAGCCGACCCATTCGAGGAGGTCCCAAGGGTTGTCTCAACGTGGTGAAGAGCTTTGTTCACCCACGGTGTCGTCTTTGCGTTTCCATTCGGCTGTGCAGTGTGCTGTGATGTGCTGTGAAGCTCCCTTTTCCTGTTGTTTCCTCCTCTCAGGCAGATGCGGAGGTGAAGGTGGAGCCGCGCCCGGCAGCCGTCAGCGGAAAGGTAAGGCTCTGGCCGCGGGGTTTTGAGGAAATCGCATCTGCTTCGTCCTGTTCGGGAGGTTCGCCTGGAGGAGCGCTTCGGACGGAAGCCGCCAAAGCCAGCGGTAGAGGCCCGGGTTGCCGCAGGTTTCGGTGCCCTCCTAAGCATTGCCACTCCTAGGCCGAGACGCTTTTAGAGAAGAGCCAGCTGCCAAAGCTGACCGACTTCTATCGGGCGCTGGTGGATGCCTATCCAGGCTCGTGGCTTCTGCAGTTTGCACATAGGAAAGGCTGCCCACGGCTGTGACCTTCAGAAGTCACTTCCTTGCTGGCAATTAAGGCTCCCTTTAAGACCGTCCAGACAAAGTCCCGGAATACAGCCCTCGACTGCGACAGAACCTTCGGCATTTATGGCATTTACGGATCCTGAGTTCAGCGGCTGTGCAGCAGGCTTCCACGTGCCTCTGGCGAAGCTTCTGACGCAGAACCTTCGAGCTGCGGGGGTCTCCGGGTGCCTTGGCTCTGATGACTCATGCCATGGTGAGAGCCTGCCATCTGTTGACAAGGCTCTCTTCGTCCTCCAGCGATTCAGACTCTGAGGAGCTGCGACTAGTGGTGTCGCAGCCACGATATACAGTTCTCTGAAGCTTTAATATCTGCCAACGACACGCAGCAGCGACGTCACAGTGTGTAGCAGCTACTACAGGACTGTTGATGTTATGGGAGTCTGAATTGCTGGCAATGGCACTATATATGCCGCATCAGGAGAAGAAGAAGAAGAAAAAGCGTTTCGACTGCAACCATAGAGAATTTCCTATGTCCTTGCAGGTCTTGCATGGAATCTGTTGGAAACGGCTTGGTACCGAATCACAGCATCATGCTCTGTGTGGATTAGCAGCTACCAGGAAGAAGAAAAAGCTGAAGAAGGACGGGTCTTTCGGCTGGTGCGGAACTTATGCAAGGCTGATGTTGAAAGCTACAGTTTAAGCCTTCGTGCCGTCCAGGCTTTTGAACGCCTTAGACCTATGACTTCTGCTCTGATGTTTCTACTCATTCTCATGCAACTCGTGCTCGCAAGAGGAGGCCAAGAAGGCTGAAAAGCGCAAGAAGGAGACGGAGGAGGCTGAGGACACGAACACCAAGGAGGAAGAGGAGGAGATGCTGCGAGGGTGTTGTGCTTCTATGACATTATCGTTGAGTTGGAGGTTTAGCCGAAGTCGCAGGAATTCCTTGTTAAAGACCCCCTTTGACAATCTGTATGTAGAGGGCCTCCCTTGATATTTCCCCTTAGCTGAACGCAGGACTTCACGCGTTTAGAGCTCAATGAGAGTTTCAGGCTGTCGGCGGCGAGGGGCATGGCAAAGCCAAGAAAGCAAAAGGCCGCGTTCCTGGCAACCGGACATGTGCGGTCGCGTGGCATTCTGGTGGGCGGGAGTCTGCCCCGAATCCGCTTGAAGCGGCCAGAAGCTAAATAGCCCGTGCGTTATTCTGCTCCCTTGCTCTGGACGCGCTCCAGTCAATTCAACTGCAGTGTTTGGCTTGGAGATTCTATCCAAGGCCCTGTCAAGGTCGTCGATGTGAAGAGCTGCACAGCGGAGGAGGCCTTGCACTAGCTTAATGGCTTAATGCGTGGCGGGGAGTGGACGATCCTTCTGCCAGGTGGATGACGAGTTGCAGAAAGAGCTGGAGTTCGAGAAGAGTAGGCCGGTTGGACTGCAACATGCCCGCTTTTGAAGCTGACCAATCCACTGTGCGCATGACCATAACCCTAAGTCACCCACTACAAAGCTTGATTTCATTTCTACCACACCCTCTTTTTATATCTTTTCATTGGCCCGTTCTGTCTGCATTGTTGCCGGCCTCGTTTGTTTATTATTCTTTTTTGCGGATGATGCAGGGAGGGGGTTGCCGGAGGTTAGTGTGAAACTAGCCTGCGGCGAGTTCGGGCTCCCTGGTGAATCCGCATATTTGAGATGCTTTTCTACCCTGAGAGGACACCCTTGCCGGTACGTAAGACCTAACTGTCCCTGCCTCCATTTCTCGTTTTATCACTCTCTTGTGTGCAACCTGCTCAACAACAGCACGCGCAGCGTATTCATCTGCACCCTCCATGACTCTTTCGGGTACATGGCTTTCTGTGCTGCTTTTCTTTTGGATGTTGCTTTCGTAGTATGTCAAGGCAGTCTTATCATGCCGTCATTTCCCGATACCGTCACGGAAGTTTACCGTTGTTGGTGCTCTTTCTAGTTCCTTGCCAAACAACGGCAGAAGCATCTGTTTTAATTAGATACCTTCGGCTTCCTGCAGGCCGCAGACAAACATAGTGATAGCAGTTCCATACTGAATGTCAACCGTTCCCAATTCTCCAGAACCTTGTAGCCGCAACCATTCGGAAACATATTCACATTCGCCGTCTTCAACACAAACTAACTACCTCTCGTGGGTTATGCTGTCCTGGGGCAATAGGTTGAAGGATTTCACATGCCTTGTGCTGAGGCCGAGACCTCAGAAGCAATGACGCACTCGTGACAGCTTTGACGAAAAACTGCTCCTGCAGTGCGAGTTGGAAATGATTGTCGACGCCGCTGCATTTCATCCGTCTGCCTTTCCTCCAGTCATGTTTGCCTGCTGGGTGACTGGGCTCCAGTAGCTACTGCTGAGTAGTAGCTAACCTTAGATGCAAACTTCACATGTTCTGCTTTGCCTCGCGCAAGGGTGGCATCAGTCGTCGAGTCGTCAATTGTGCATGGTGCGCGTGTCGCACGTTTGCCGGAGTTGGTCAGAAGTTGTCCGTGTGAGTGGTGCCATCTCACAGGCAGAGCCCATTGAAACATGCACTTCTCCGTGACAGATATTTCATGTATTTGCTACAGTGCTGGGCGCAAAGAGCAGAGGCATCTGCAATGCCAGTCACATCTACGACAGCCAGTCACACGTCAGGAGCGCAGCCGACTTAAGCCCGGGCTGGCGTCCTGAATTTTGTGAGTTCGTATTAGTGACGGCCCCATGTCCGCGATTGCAGCCCGTTACTCAGCCATGGTATGCAAGTTGACGCGTCCCCTAGCAGTTCCACACTTCACCGCTTCGAACGTGAACACCCGTCCCAGGCAGACATGAGCTCGCGCTGCCATGACCACGACTCCTTAGCTATTGCTGGTCATCAACCGGAAATCATGCAGGACTTCTGGTTAATCGTGGCTGCGTCGGGTCCCTCTTCCTTGAAGCCCAGCAGAAGAACAATAAGACATAATGCGAGAGCGCCGCAGAGCAGACATTGTGCAGTATCTGTTCTCGCCCAGCGTTTCAGTTTCTAATACAGGCTTTACTGTTTCCATTCGTCCCGCCTTGAGTGCTGGAACAAGAACATTTTTGCTGCGAGGAGCACTGCCAGCATGGCGACCCTGCGGCACCGAAGAGCAAGCGACGGAAAGCCACGAGCCACCCGGAGGCTGCGGGTGAACGTGGATGTGGATGTGGTGATGAACATACTTGTGGGTGACCCTGTAGTTCATCTCGGGTGTTGATTTGATCACGAAATGAACCGGGAAGTGGCAAGGTTAAAACACTGTGCACCAGACCGGTAAATATGAACACTCCAAATTATTTTCAGGCAAAGGCAAGCATGGCAGCGAAGCGGACATCACAGACTTTCGCGAAACCGTGGAGCGAGTCCAGCACATTCTGCAGATTTCTTGTGTAGCTGCAGATCACGCCTGCAAATGTATACTGAGGGGCCAGACGAACAGACGCACGGATCGTTTCTCACGGCCGGAGCCTGCATGCGGACTCCGCTGGAAACTACCGAGTATAGTAGAGCCGGCGCCACAGCTGCAGCGGACAGCAGACACAGTCGTCTCGGCGAACTTCTGTCGATCAGCCCTCGGGTGTCGATTTTGGCGGGCGATCGTTTGTCCCCGAGATGTCGTCGTGTGACACGATCAGGATCGGACGTGCGGCGAAGTCCATGCGGTGACAATCCCTCAAAGGTTTTTGAAATTCCTGTAGAGGCGTGTGACCTAGCGATCGCTTCACTTGGAAGTCTTCATCTTTTGCAAGCCAGACCCGACCGCAAGGAGCCTCAGCGTCTCCGGGCCTGCCTTGCAGGCATCACCCTGGCAGGCACGTATTCCAGGTATGCTTCTGCACAATCTACACATGGCCGAGCCTCACAGTCCGCTAGGTTTGTGGCCCAAGCTGACGTGCCTTCCTGTGCCTGGGCAATGAAGGGCAAGGAAGGGTTCAGGGGTGATCGTTTCCTTGACAGATTTGCTGCGCATTGCGGGGTTCCGAGCTGTTGTCCTTGCTACCCGTGGTCCCGCTGTCCCTGCTTGTAGCAGAGCTTCTGAGTCAAGATCAAGCCAGAGAGCTCCGCCTCACATGCTCCCGGACACGGTAAGTGAGACCTGGACCTCGGATCGATTCTAAAGTGCTTCGGCGGTCGAATGCTCTTGTTTGAGATGTGCGAGTGGATTGCTTCGAAGCCAATTTTCAGCAGCTGAGCTCTAGCGAAGCAGACTGGGACCGAGCTTGAGGATGGGTTCACTCGTTGTGTCTTCAGCTTGTGCGCAGTATGCTCCAGGCTCGGATGGCTTCAGACGAGGAGCCGTGGATGTAATTTGGGGTAGTTGGCATTCGTTTGGTCTGGCCGGCCTGCGCTTGCAATTGGAAGACATCTCTATCTCTGCAAATCCAGACGAAGAATCATAAGAAAATAACGTGCAAAAGCGTTGTGAATGGGCTCGGGAGAGGAAGGTGTCAGCAACCGTAGATTTCACGCTGGCGGTGGGCAGAAGCCAGAATCCAGAGCCCAAGCCAGGAGCTGGTCCTCTGCCATTCCAGGGAGCACCTGGAAGGCCGGGGCCCTGGAGCTTGGCTCTTATTCACTGGTGATATATTCGACGCGGCTAACTAAGTTCAGGGTTCCTTCGCATCATGCATGCACGGTGTGCTGACATGGCTGTGCTGCCGTAGGGAAGTGTGAGGTCAACCGATTCCAAGTTTGAGAGTTGCCGTCGCTTTCCGCTTCAGAGAGGGTTTGAGACTCCGCAGATGCCTAGCGCTTTTTGTCGTGGCGGCTTCGGACTTCGGAGCCTGCGAACAGGCCTCAAGGCAGCTTCCCTGGCCGCTGCACGGCTCAGGCAGGTTCCTAGCGGAGCTCACGGCATGAGCCCAAGCTGAGTGTCTGAGGCGCCCCTTGTGGCTGCCGCCTGGCGGCTGCCTCGATGGAATTGGCGAGGACGACAAGCGTGAGAATTCACCACGTCTAGCATCGCTATGTGTGCAGTTTGCTTGAGAGGAGGCTTTGACGAGCAAGCACCTCGCTGGTCGCGACACCTACATAACAGAGGGATCCCTCGAGGCACTGCCGCCTGCAGCCGCTCACTCTTCAATCCCCAGTGCCAGCCTGAAGTGCGTTGGCCCGTCGAGCCTGAGCCGCCTCAACTCCAGGCCGCGCGCTTTGCTTCAGGTGCCTTGCTGTCGCTGGTAGACGACACCTGGCCGCATCATGGCATCATGATTGACGGTGTTATTTTTGCTGCTGTGTCTTTTGGTTGCGCCAGTCTCCCAATCGTTCAGTCCAACTTGCCATCGAAAGGGTTGGCGCAGTCTGATCAAGGCTGTCTTTTTCGAAGCTGCAAAGGAATGCCTTGGTGGCGGCAGTTTGCAGGGCCTCGCCTTTTGCCGGCCTCCCGGGCATCATGCCGGGCTGAGCAGCAGCACCGGCTTCTGCCTCCTGAACAACGTTGCACTGGCAGCGCAGTATGCAAGGGCCAGGCCGGGAGCACCCGCACCAACAGCTTTGCAAAAAGAAGCAGCCCATGCGCCCGCTTCGCAACTGCAGGTATCCCGATCTCGTGAAGCGCGTCTTGATTTTCGACTGGGATGTCCATCATGGACAAGGGACTCAGGAGATCTTCTGGTCGGACCCTGATGTGCTGTTCGTCAGCATTCATCAGTTCGAGCCGGGCTTCTATCCCAACTCCGGCACAGCAATGGAAACTGGGGCCGGTAAGGGCAAGGGCTATACCATCAACGTCGCAATGCCTCCAGGCTACGGAGATGACTGCTTGTGGCTGGCCTGTGCAAAAGTACTCCTTCCTGCTGCCCGGACTTTCCGGCCAGATTTGGTGCTGGTCAGTGCTGGCTTCGATGCTGTGGAAGGAGATCCACTGGGTGGTGCGACGTGTTCTCCCAGCATCTTTGGCCAGATCACCCGAGAACTCAAGCAGCTGGCCCAAGACCTTTGCCATGGCCGCATCCTCTTTGGCCTTGAAGGGGGATACGCATCAGCCGGGCTTGCGATGTGTGTGGGGAACGTGGCCCAAGCACTGTTGGAACCGAAACAGAGAGGGAACGACGAGCCGTTTGCAATTGAGTCAGACCTCAGCCCGAAGCAGGGTTCCCTGCTCGCGATCTATTCGACCCGCTTAGCACACCAGAAGTTGCCACTCCGTCTGCTGGAAGGCTCCTGCTGTGCTTTGGTACCCTTCGGCACTCGGGCATCCGGCACCATGCGTCCGGAGCCGCGTATAGACAAGCCAGCTGAAAAGTCAGCGAGTACGGGTTGATCGTTATCTGACAGATCTGCCGAGTATGCGAATCTGAGATCGGATCAGCTTCAATAGTATTTGGCCCTGGGGTTCGTAGAAAGCCGAATTTGTGCGGAGCGCTGGGGGCGGAGAGCAAAGGCGCTGAAGATACGGCAGATGCGGTAGCTTGTCGCCTGAAGTCGGTTCTATCGAAAGTCCAATTAGACATTCTTCGCTTCCATGTGTTTCCTCGGGATCCGCCCCTTGATCGAGCAGCGACAGTGGACGTTTGTGTTTGTCCCGCAGCCTTCTGGCCTAGATGATGTAGTGTTGATGTGCGTAGGCCCCGAAAGAAGGCAGGCAAGAGTGCGGTTCACCACCCACTCGTCACATCCACCTGCGCTATTGACTATCGACCCGGTTTCGTGAATTCCGTGTAGAGGTTTTTGCAATAGTAGCACAGCGCTCTCTGGGCGGTGCTCCGCCACAGCGTTTGTCGAGAAGAGTGCAAGCAGCAAGCAATGGCTAACCCCACACCTCACATCATATACCCCCCTACACTTTCACACCATTTCTCAACCCGCCTAAGATTTCAACCGCTCCAAACCCAAAATCAAACAAAAGAACCACACCTCAACCCTTCCCTCTACCTCATAACCCAAACCTCAGCAACACCTGATGCATGACACTATCCTGATATTTTGACAAGCCACCCATGCCAGCCTCTCGGAAGTTTCACTTCGCGGCTCCCATGAAGCGGGGCCTCCGGAAAGCCATGTCCGTTGGGCTGTTGGGCTTGCTCGTGCGGGTGAATGCCATGGGGACAGCCAGCACTGGCATCAATCCGCACGTGGTACCCGCACCAACGGCACCGATAGCTGTGCTGCTTCAGGACCTCTCTGACAGCGCAGACCTGGTGATTAGTCAGACACGTACGACACATGGACAACATGTCAAAGGTATTGTGCGCAGGTGGTGGGAGGACAATGCTGACACAGTCTTCTTGAGAGTTGTCATCGGGCTCGTGGGCGGAGGCGTATGGGCCATTGTCGCGAAGGCAGGGCCTGTCCAAAAGCGCCAGAGCAGAGATGGGTGGTCCTTTGTGTGCGTGTGTGTGCGCGTGTGCCTGTGCAGCTGCGTATTGCGATAACTGTACATTGTTCGTGTGTTGAGCTTTCTTGAACAGTCCCAGTCATCCTGCGGAGGCGCTGAACTCCTTGGAGGTGCACATGCGATGGAGGATTGAAACGGGTTTCGAGACGTACCAAAAACACGGTGACAGACGATGGCTCGACGAACGAGACTTTCATGAAAAGCAGTGGAAGGCATTTCTTGAAAATCACAGCAGGCAGCAACTGTTGCTGCAGCCTCCTGTGCCGGCGGCAAGTTTCCAACGTTGACAGCCGAGCTGGGACCGTGCAGGCAGGGGCTGCCCATGGGTTGAAATTGAGGGCAGGGGGGGAGAAGGTGGTCGAGAAACACAGCTTTCTTGCTGAGACCAGTTTGCCTCGAGGAGCATTCTCACGTTGGCAGCAGTGCCTCCATCGCCAGACAGGCCGGTCTCCTGAATCTGCATCAGTCTCACCACCAGAGAGGCCTGCATAAAATCCTCCTGCATGTGTATCAGCCTGACGTCAGGCTTGTACCAGTACTCCCTCACGCGCTCGCTCATGGGCCTCTGGGTCCGCTGGGGCTCAAAGGCCTCTTGGAGGCCTCTGTTCGGTTTCGGGGGTTTCTTGGGGGCCCTGAACTGCTTTCTGGAACACATCCGCGGCACCGGAAAAAAACACTTGAATCAGATTTAATTCATTTCTGTCCGGAAGCAGCAAAGTGTCCTCGTTAGCATGGTTTTTGCAGCATCTTCCGTCAGCTGCGTTTATTCGTAAGCTAGAGCCTGGCATGCAGAAGCGAGCGCGCAGCCAAACCGACCGGCAAGGTTGTTCGTCTCTGTCGTGAAGGCTGCAGCCAAGAGCCAGACGGATCTTATGTCCACCAATCGGAGTTCCTCAGCTTGGCTGTGCCAGTGCCGGGTTCCCAGGACATGTCCCCAGCATCACGCATTGATCCCATGAGCGCCCAGCTGGCACAGGCACTGCCTACGACATTTTATCAAAAAGGCATTCATTCAGGGGAGAGAGAGAGACAGGCACCTTCTCGGGTACTGTGGCTCTGTAGTGCAGCTTAGGTGATACTGATGCAACTATGCAACTTAAATGGGACTTTGAATTCGACGGGTTCCAGGCCTGGTCGGGGACGCGGTTTATTGATGCCCGATCATGTGTGCCGAAAAGTCGGAGGCGAGCTGAGCATGTTTCCTGCAAAGGGAAAGGCGCTCTGCTGATTGCTTTTTTGATGCTGTGCAGACATGTGCTCCCAGCAGTCCACAAGGAGTTGTTGCAGTGTCTCTGGAGTCACGTCCATCACCCTCGCTCGTCCTGTGACCAGAAAGCCGTGGCCCACCTCGAGTTGCGCTCCCCCCGCTTTACTTCGCAATGGCACGCCTGACCCTGCTGCCTGCTGTGGCCGTGCTGGCCGGCATCTACGGCCTCGCGAGGCGTTTCTTCTGTCAGCACATCCGTTAGAAGACACAGCATGACACATCTGTCATAAGATGCCGCGGCTCCCTGACAGCTTCTGCTTCGTGGGCAGCCCGCAGACGCCCCGCGACTGCAGCCGCGTGCCCGCGCGCGTGAGCGCCGAGTACCTCGAGCGATGCGGGCCCAAGGAGGGGCATCAGAAATCTATGTTCATGCTGAGGGCATCTGAGTGTTGCTAGAATGCTCATGTATCCCGAGGACTCCGATGTGCCCTTTAACGCCGGGGCGGCCTCCGGTGCTGGTGCCTCCGTCGAGTTCAAGAAGCGCCCCTTCGGCATCCTTCGCTACCAGCCAGGCGCGGCAGCTCTCGACCCGGCGTGTCCTCACATGTCTGAGGATTTGTTTTTGTCTTCTCAGGCGAGGGCATGAAGGGCGCCATGGCCATGGAGATCATCCCCAAGTCCCGCTACCCGGGCGACCCCCAGGGCCAGGCCTTCGCTTCAGGCCGAGGGCAGTGAACGTCCAGACATTAGAGCATTGCGGCTTGCGGATGCTACCGGCAGCATGTTTGTTCAGTGAAGTCGAAGCATGAGCTGAGTGAAGAGGTGTGCAGAGCGGCTGGGTTGTGCAGTCCATCAACGGCATGAACGTGCAGAACGAGGAGCGGGGATCAGGGAACCGGGGGAAGATGGGGGAAGATGAAAGAAGACTTCGCTCTGTCTCTGGCAGCGAAGGACTTCGGCAAGATTATGGACATGCTGGACGACGAGGCAGCTGGCCAAGTCTTGCGGGATCGACATGAGACCTTAGAAGCACGAGGTTGCGGACCCTCGGTTCTCTAAGTCCACGGCCTTGGCCCTGGAGAAGCAGGCCAGGGAGAGAGAGGTGAGGTCTCGAGCGGCAGGGGAGCATGCTGTCAGGGTGGTCGCATGGCCGAGCCCGTGGAGGCACCTCTGTCTGTGGTCTTCTCCTCCATCCCAGGCGCACAGGGGCAAGTCACAGCTTGGGAAGGCCCGGTGCAAGTGGACATGTGGGCGCGGGCTGACAGGCTACGTTTACAAGGGCGCTCAGCTGACGGAGGATGGCCAGGATGGCTTCGCCCGCTGAGCACAGCGATGAGCGGCATCCTCTTTTCCTGACGGGTAATTCTCTTGAACGCAGACCTGCGATATCTGTTACTAAATGGCGAGCACGAGGAGCGGCACAGACTTTGTGGATCTTTGTGGTCCCTGCACATGACCGCACCTGTGATCACCTGTGCTTGAGCCATCTTTTGCACCCTTTCTGCGGCTTGGGCTCTTGCAGCTTTTTGACCCCACCCTCCTCGAGTTGCGCTCGTCCCACAGACTTCGCAATGGCACGCCCGACCCTGCTGCCTGCTGTGGCCGTGCTGGCTGGCGTCTACAGCCTCGCGAGGCGTTTCTTCTGTCAGCACATCCGTTAGAAGACACAGCATGACACATCTGTCATAAGATGCCGCCGCTCCCTGACAGCTTCTGCTTCGTGGGCAGCCCGCAGACGCCCCGCGACTGCAGCCGCGTGCCCGCGCGCGTGAGCGCCGAGTACCTCGAGCGATGCGGGCCCAAGGAGGGGCATCAGAAATCTATGTTCATGCTGAGGGCATCTGAGTGTTGCTAGAATGCTCATGTATCCCGAGGACTCCGATGTGCCCTTTAACGCCGGGGCGGCCTCCGGTGCTGGTGCCTCCGTCGAGTTCAAGAAGCGCCCCTTCGGCATCCTTCGCTACCAGCCAGGCGCGGCAGCTCTCGACCCGGCGTGTCCTCACATGTCTGAGGATTTGTTTTTGTCTTCTCAGGCGAGGGCATGAAGGGCGCCATGGCCATGGAGATCATCCCCAAGTCCCGCTACCCGGGCGACCCCCAGGGCCAGGCCTTCGCTTCAGGCCGAGGGCAGTGAACGTCCAGACATTAGAGCATTGCGGCTTGCGGATGCTACCGGCAGCATGTTTGTTCAGTGAAGTCGAAGCATGAGCTGAGTGAAGAGGTGTGCAGAGCGGCTGGGTTGTGCAGTCCATCAACGGCATGAACGTGCAGAACGAGGAGCGGGGATCAGGGAACGGGGGGAAGATGGGGGAAGATGAAAGAAGACTTCGCTCTGTCTCTGGCAGCGAAGGACTTCGGCAAGATTATGGACATGCTGGACGACGAGGCAGCTGGCCAAGTCTTGCGGGATCGACATGAAACCTTAGAAGCACGAGGTTGCGGACCCTCGGTTCTCTAAGTCCACGGCCTTGGCCCTGGAGAAGCAGGCCAGGGAGAGAGAGGTGAGGTCTCGAGCGGCAGGGGAGCATGCTGTCAGGGTGGTCGCATGGCCGAGCCCGTGGAGGCACCTCTGTCTGTGGTCTTCTCCTCCATCCCAGGCGCACAGGGGCAAGTCACAGCTTGGGAAGGCCCGGTGCAAGTGGACATGTGGGCGCGGGCTGACAGGCTACGTTTACAAGGGCGCTCAGCTGACGGAGGATGGCCAGGATGGCTTCGCCCGCTGAGCACAGCGATGAGCGGCATCCTCTTTTCCTGACGGGTAATTCTCTTGAACGCAGACCTGCGATATCTGTTACTAAATGGCGAGCACGAGGAGCGGCACAGACTTTGTGGATCTTTGTGGTCCCTGCACATGACTGCACCTGTGATCACCTGTGCTTGAGCCATCTTTTGCACCCTTTCTGCGGCTTGGGCTCTTGCAGCTTTTTGACCCCACCCTCCTCGAGTTGCGCTCTTCCCACAGACTTCGCAATGGCACGCCCGACCCTGCTGCCTGCTGTGGCCGTGCTGGCTGGCGTCTACAGCCTCGCGAGGCGTTTCTTCTGTCAGCACATCCGTTAGAAGACACAGCATGACACATCTGTCATAAGATGCCGCCGCTCCCTGACAGCTTCTGCTTCGTGGGCAGCCCGCAGACGCCCCGCGACTGCAGCCGCGTGCCCGCGCGCGTGAGCGCCGAGTACCTCGAGCGATGCGGGCCCAAGGAGGGGCATCAGAAATCTATGTTCATGCTGAGGGCATCTGAATGTTGCTAGAATGCTCATGTATCCCGAGGACTCCGATGTGCCCTTTAACGCCGGGGCGGCCTCCGGTGCTGGTGCCTCCGTCGAGTTCAAGAAGCGCCCCTTCGGCATCCTTCGCTACCAGCCAGGCGCGGCAGCTCTCGACCCGGCGTGTCCTCACATGTCTGAGGATTTGTTTTTGTCTTCTCAGGCGAGGGCATGAAGGGCGCCATGGCCATGGAGATCATCCCCAAGTCCCGCTACCCGGGCGACCCCCAGGGCCAGGCCTTCGCTTCAGGCCGAGGGCAGTGAACGTCCAGACATTAGAGCATTGCGGCTTGCGGATGCTACCGGCAGCATGTTTGTTCAGTGAAGTCGAAGCATGAGCTGAGTGAAGAGGTGTGCAGAGCGGCTGGGTTGTGCAGTCCATCAACGGCATGAACGTGCAGAACGAGGAGCGGGGATCAGGGAACCGGGGGAAGATGGGGGAAGATGAAAGAAGACTTCGCTCTGTCTCTGGCAGCGAAGGACTTCGGCAAGATTATGGACATGCTGGACGACGAGGCAGCTGGCCAAGTCTTGCGGGATCGACATGAGACCTTAGAAGCACGAGGTTGCGGACCCTCGGTTCTCTAAGTCCACGGCCTTGGCCCTGGAGAAGCAGGCCAGGGAGAGAGAGGTGAGGTCTCGAGCGGCAGGGGAGCATGCTGTCAGGGTGGTCGCATGGCCGAGCCCGTGGAGGCACCTCTGTCTGTGGTCTTCTCCTCCATCCCAGGCGCACAGGGGCAAGTCACAGCTTGGGAAGGCCCGGTGCAAGTGGACATGTGGGCGCGGGCTGACAGGCTACGTTTACAAGGGCGCTCAGCTGACGGAGGATGGCCAGGATGGCTTCGCCCGCTGAGCACAGCGATGAGCGGCATCCTCTTTTCCTGACGGGTAATTCTCTTGAACGCAGACCTGCGATATCTGTTACTAAATGGCGAGCACGAGGAGCGGCACAGACTTTGTGGATCTTTGTGGTCCCTGCACATGACTGCACCTGTGATCACCTGTGCTTGAGCCATCTTTTGCACCCTTTCTGCGGCTTGGGCTCTTGCAGCTTTTTGACCCCACCCTCCTCGAGTTGCGCTCTTCCCACAGACTTCGCAATGGCACGCCCGACCCTGCTGCCTGCTGTGGCCGTGCTGGCTGGCGTCTACAGCCTCGCGAGGCGTTTCTTCTGTCAGCACATCCGTTAGAAGACACAGCATGACACATCTGTCATAAGATGCCGCCGCTCCCTGACAGCTTCTGCTTCGTGGGCAGCCCGCAGACGCCCCGCGACTGCAGCCGCGTGCCCGCGCGCGTGAGCGCCGAGTACCTCGAGCGATGCGGGCCCAAGGAGGGGCATCAGAAATCTATGTTCATGCTGAGGGCATCTGAGTGTTGCTAGAATGCTCATGTATCCCGAGGACTCCGATGTGCCCTTTAACGCCGGGGCGGCCTCCGGTGCTGGTGCCTCCGTCGAGTTCAAGAAGCGCCCCTTCGGCATCCTTCGCTACCAGCCAGGCGCGGCAGCTCTCGACCCGGCGTGTCCTCACATGTCTGAGGATTTGTTTTTGTCTTCTCAGGCGAGGGCATGAAGGGCGCCATGGCCATGGAGATCATCCCCAAGTCCCGCTACCCGGGCGACCCCCAGGGCCAGGCCTTCGCTTCAGGCCGAGGGCAGTGAACGTCCAGACATTAGAGCATTGCGGCTTGCGGATGCTACCGGCAGCATGTTTGTTCAGTGAAGTCGAAGCATGAGCTGAGTGAAGAGGTGTGCAGAGCGGCTGGGTTGTGCAGTCCATCAACGGCATGAACGTGCAGAACGAGGAGCGGGGATCAGGGAACCGGGGGAAGATGGGGGAAGATGAAAGAAGACTTCGCTCTGTCTCTGGCAGCGAAGGACTTCGGCAAGATTATGGACATGCTGGACGACGAGGCAGCTGGCCAAGTCTTGCGGGATCGACATGAGACCTTAGAAGCACGAGGTTGCGGACCCTCGGTTCTCTAAGTCCACGGCCTTGGCCCTGGAGAAGCAGGCCAGGGAGAGAGAGGTGAGGTCTCGAGCGGCAGGGGAGCATGCTGTCAGGGTGGTCGCATGGCCGAGCCCGTGGAGGCACCTCTGTCTGTGGTCTTCTCCTCCATCCCAGGCGCACAGGGGCAAGTCACAGCTTGGGAAGGCCCGGTGCAAGTGGACATGTGGGCGCGGGCTGACAGGCTACGTTTACAAGGGCGCTCAGCTGACGGAGGATGGCCAGGATGGCTTCGCCCGCTGAGCACAGCGATGAGCGGCATCCTCTTTTTCAGACGTGTACGGCTCTTTAACGCAGGCTCCTGCTCTTTTCAATCGGGCAACTGCTGGAGCCGCGGCGTCCAATGTAGAGCCCAAAGACTTACCTTATGCGAAGAGAAAAGGCATTCCCTGCCGAAGCTAAGCTGTTGAAGCAGGTTTTCGACACGTGCCGCGAGTAACTACGAGCGGCTTTGGCAAGCCGAAAGCCGAGTCGGCAAGTGCCATGCGCCTGGGCAGGTGCCGATTCCTGGCTTTCAGTTTCGCAAGATCTCCCTGGAGATGTTGGAAAGAGATTCTGCCAAGAGACCGTGCATGTCGGCAGCTGATAGCGGCACCATTGTAGAGTTATATGAAATTATTGTAAACATGCCGATCACATCATGGCCCTAGGACGTTTGGCCTCGTGGAGAGCGATGCGACGAAGAGTGCCATCATGCGCCAGCACCGGGTGCCTTGCAAAGTATTCGCACAGACTGCAAGTTCTTGGTGCTCTCCACGGAACCTTGAGGGTCGGGGGTTTGTCAGGAAGGTATTGCGACCGTAGTCATGCCCGATGTCTTCGATCCCACCAAGACAGCGTCTAGCCGTCCTCCAACATTGAAGCTTCCGGGCCCAGTACAGAAACTCGCCTCATCGAGTGTCTGCAATAGCAGCAAAAGGGCTATCTGGGGCCTCCACCAGTGAAAACTGCAAGCAGCGCCCCGAAAGGTTGCCCAACGTACTTGTCGATTCCTCAGAATGTCTAACGCTGTCTGCTAGCTCGAGTCTCTTGTTCCGTTTGCACAAGCTTTGTTCGATTCTCAGCAAGTGTTGCATTGGAACAGATGCAAGTTGTTGTTGCACTCAGAGTAGATCACTGGGCTTCTGCTAGCCTACCAAGGCGCCCAGATCGTAGAGATGGAGCCAAGGCGGGCTCGACTTTCAATAGTCTCCAGAGAGTTTCACCTTGCAGAGAGCCCCGTTACACTAAGCCGCTAAGCAGAGGCATAGCTCTTCACACCACCGCCACTGGATATCATAGGACAAATTGCAACCAAGGTGTCAAAGTTCTTTGACTGTCGCTGTCAGGCCTTGCACCCAACCTGAACCAGGGCTCACCCCTTCATCGCAGCCAAGCAAGTCCAGTGTGAAGTCAGTGCGAAGCGTGTGGAGGATCCGATGTGTTGCATGAGAGCGGCTCAGCCCGCATTATGTCTCCTGTATAACGGAAGCTAGATCACGAAGATTCACGAGGCACGGGATATGTGATACAGTATAGTATAGTCCATGCCACTTGCGACGCCCTAGTACTGCCCTACTAGTAGCATCAAAAGATATCAAAAGCGCAACTTGCCAGCCCAGAACGAAAGCTGCAATCCCCGCTGAGAAGGTGCCGAAGCTGTTGGTCCTCTTTGCACTGGCCTCTACGCAACCGGGCAGCATCAACATATCTCCTTCCGAGGTGCTTGTCAAAACGGCATTACCGCAGGCGAAAGAAACAGGCACCTTGCACGCCGGCTCTCAGGTATTGTTGCGTATCGAAGGCAGCTTAGGATTTAAGCGGGCGCAATTTGATTTGGACTGTGAATTCGGCAGGTTCTATGCTTGGCATATGACGCGGTTCAGTGCTCCGATCATGTGTGTCGATCAATCCTCAGGTTCTGTTCCGAAAAGTCGGATACGAGCTGATCATGTCCCATGCAAAGGGAAAGGCGCTCTGCTGGTTCCTTCTTTTTGATGCTATGGAGACATGTGCTCCCAGCAGTCCGCAAGGTGTTGTTGCAGAGTCTCTTGAGTCAGGTCCATCGCCTTCGCTCGCCCTGTGTCTCGCATCGTCTCACGTGCAATCGCTTGAAAGTGTTCACGTGACCAGAAAGCCGTGGCCCGCCTCGAGTTGCGCTCCCCCGCTTACTTCGCAATGGCACGCCCGACTCTGCTGCCTGCTGTCGCCGTGCTGGCTGGCGTCTACAGCCTCGCGAGGCGTTTCTTCTGTCAGCACATCCGTTAGAAGACACAGCATGACACATCTGTCATAAGATGCCGCGGCTCCCTGACAGCTTCTGCTTCGTGGGCAGCCCGCAGACGCCCCGCGACTGCAGCCGCGTGCCCGCGCGCGTGAGCGCCGAGTACCTCGAGCGATGCGGGCCCAAGGAGGGGCAGCAGAATTCTAAGTTCATGCTGAGGGCATCTGAGTGTTGCTAGAATGCTCATGTATCCCGAGGACTCCGATGTGCCCTTTAACGCCGGGGCGGCCTCCGGTGCTGGTGCCTCCGTCGAGTTCAAGAAGCGCCCCTTCGGCATCCTTCGCTACCAGCCAGGCGCGGCAGCTCTCGACCCGGCGTGTCCTCACATGTCTGAGGATTTGTTTTTGTCTTCTCAGGCGAGGGCATGAAGGGCGCCATGGCCATGGAGATCATCCCCAAGTCCCGCTACCCGGGCGACCCCCAGGGCCAGGCCTTCGCTTCAGGCCGAGGGCAGTGAACGTCCAGACATTAGAGCATTGCGGCTTGCGGATGCTACCGGCAGCATGTTTGTTCAGTGAAGTCGAAGCATGAGCTGAGTGAAGAGGTGTGCAGAGCGGCTGGGTTGTGCAGTCCATCAACGGCATGAACGTGCAGAACGAGGAGCGGGGATCAGGGAACCGGGGGAAGATGGGGGAAGATGAAAGAAGACTTCGCTCTGTCTCTGGCAGCGAAGGACTTCGGCAAGATTATGGACATGCTGGACGACGAGGCAGCTGGCCAAGTCTTGCGGGATCGACATGAGACCTTAGAAGCACGAGGTTGCGGACCCTCGGTTCTCTAAGTCCACGGCCTTGGCCCTGGAGAAGCAGGCCAGGGAGAGAGAGGTGAGGTCTCGAGCGGCAGGGGAGCATGCTGTCAGGGTGGTCGCATGGCCGAGCCCGTGGAGGCACCTCTGTCTGTGGTCTTCTCCTCCATCCCAGGCGCACAGGGGCAAGTCACAGCTTGGGAAGGCCCGGTGCAAGTGGACATGTGGGCGCGGGCTGACAGGCTACGTTTACAAGGGCGCTCAGCTGACGGAGGATGGCCAGGATGGCTTCGCCCGCTGAGCACAGCGATGAGCGGTATCCTCTTTTCCTGACGGGTAATTCTCTTGAACGCAGGCTCCTGCTCTTTTCAATCGGGCAACTGCTGGAGCCGCGGCGTCCAATGTAGAGCCCAAAGACTTACCTTATGCGAAGAGAAAAGGCATTCCCTGCCGAAGCTAAGCTGTTGAAGCAGGTTTTCGACACGTGCCGCGAGTAACTACGAGCGGCTTTGGCAAGCCGAAAGCCGAGTCGGCAAGTGCCATGCGCCTGGGCAGGTGCCGATTCCTGGCTTTCAGTTTCGCAAGATCTCCCTGGAGATGTTGCGCCGGGGTTTGCAATGGTACAGGCTGAGGTGAGCATACAGATTCGGGGGATGTTCTGTTTGAAAAGGATTCTGCCAAGAGACCTAGAACGTTTGGCTTCGGTGGCCTCGTGGAGAGCGATGCGACGAAGAGTGCCATCACCGGATGCCTTGGGAAGTTTCTGCACAGACTGCAAGTGCCTGCACTGTTGGAACCGCCGAAACAGAGAGGGAACGACGAGCCGTTTGCAATTCCGGACCCGTAGAGGTTTGGAAGACCTCTTCTGGGAGGTGTGGCAACCTTTTGTTTCAGTGCTCACACCTTGCCACCTTGCTAGAACCATGCAGCAATGCATGGCGTCTCTCCCAACTGCGCCACTCAACCCAAGGTGAAAATTTGCAGGCACCAGTGGTGTGCACGCTGTTGAGCCAAAAGGCAACAGACAGGTGAAAAGCATGACTATCACACATAACATGGATGGACTGGTCATAAGAATCCCCATAGAAACGCTGTAGTGAAGCCTACATGCAGAACACGCAAGGGAATCCAAGATCATCATGTCGAAGTTTCTGGGTGCGTATGTGAATAGTGGCATTTTCGCTCTGCAGCTTTGCACACTCCGAGCTCCACAGACTTTGCCGCACGTCTACACGTTGCCATCCTAGGGTGATGGCCGGGGCCTTGTTTAGGACTGCTGGCTGCTGCTTTTGGGCATGAATGAAAGCAACAACTCTGATAATGACTGGAAGTCGATTGCGTTACGTTGACCCATGGGTTTACGTTGTGGTTCCACGTTCCGATCGGGACTTCTTAGCCTTTGCCTGAACCGGTGTGTTCAAGGGTGTCTGGAAAGCTTAGTAGCTTTCGGAAGGGTCGGTCTCGCTTTTTCACAGCTACCATTAAACATTCTTCGCCTTGATATGATACCGTCTTTCTCCAACTTTCCTCAGGATCTGCTCGTTGGGCATGCCGTGGTCCCTTCACCGAGCAGCGACAGTGGACGTGTGTGCTCGCCCCGCAGCCGTGTGGCCTAGATGATGTAGTGGTGATGTGCGTGGGCCCCAACAAAAGTTGCTGAAGGCAGGCAAGAGTGCAGTTCACCACCTGGACTTGAGACATCCAGCTGCACTTTCGAGTCTGTTTCGTGAATTATGTGTAGAGGCTTCCGCAGTAGCAACAAAGCGCTATCTGGGCCGTGCTCCACCAGAGCGTTTGTCGAGAAGAGTGCAAGCAGCGCCCCGAAAGGCTGCCCAATGTACTGGTCGATTCCTCAGAACGTTTTATGCTGTCTGCTAGCCAAGCAAAGCTTCAGTCTCTTGTTCCGTTTGCACAAGCTTTGTTCGATTCTCAGCAAGTGTTGCATTGGAACAGATGCAAGTTGTTGTTGCACTCAGAGTAGATCACTGGGCTTCGGCTAGCCTACCAAGGCGCCCAGATCGTAGAGATGGAGCCAAGGCGGGCTCGACTTTCAATAGTCTCCAGAGAGTTTCACCTTGCAGAGAGCCCCGTTACACTAAGCCGCTAAGCAGAGGCATAGCTCTTCACACCACCGCCACTGGATATCATAGGACAAATTGCAACCAAGGTGTCAAAGTTCTTTGACTGTCGCTGTCAGGCCTTGCACCCAACCTGAACCAGGGCTCACCCCTTCATCGCAGCCAAGCAAGTCCAGTGTGAAGTCAGTGCGAAGCGTGTGGAGGATCCGATGTGTTGCATGAGAGCGGCTCAGCCCGCAATATGTCCCCTGCATAACGGAAGCCAGATCACATGGACTCTTGGACTCATTCACACGAGTCAGGTGAGGTCAGTGATGTGTCATACAGTCCTTGCCACCCGACGCCTTGTCATGCGAAACACATCTTGCAGCGAAGGGCGGCATACCCCACAGCTAGCCAGCCCAGAACGGATGCTGCAATCCATGCTGCGAAGGTGCCGAAGCTTTTGATGCTCTTCGCACTGGCCTCTACGCAACGCAGCAGCATTGAAGCATCTCATTCCCAGGGGTTTTGCAGCAGCTTCTGTCTGTTGCTTTTATTCGTAAGTCATTCGAGAGAGGGCCTGGCAGACACAAGCGAGCACGCAGCCAACCCGGCCGGCGAGGTTGTTCCTCTCTGTCGTGAAGGCTGGAGCCAAGAGTCCACCAATCGGCCTTCCTGAGCTTGGCTGTGAAAGTGCCGGGTTCGCAGGACATGTCCTTGGCATTAAGCATTGATCCCGTGAGCACCCAGCTGGCACAGGCACCGCCCACGACGTTTTTGTCAAAGAGGCATCACCACAGGGGAAAGAAACAGGCACCTTCCCTACCGGGTCTCAGGTACTGTTGCTTGCAAGGCGGCTTGGGCTCAGGATTTGCGGGTACAGCTTGATTTGGACAGTGAGTCCGGCGGGTTCTATGTCTGGCATAGGACGCGGGTCAGTGCTCCCCGATCATGTGCGTCGATCAATCCTCAGGTTTTGTTCCGAAAATTCGGATACGAGCTGATCATGTCCCCTGCAAAGGGAAAGGCGCTCTGCTGGTTCCTTCTTTTTGATGCTATGGAGACATGTGCTCCCAGCAGTCCGCAAGGTGTTGTTGCAGAGTCTCTTGAGTCAGGTCCATCGCCTTCGCTCGCCCTGTGTCTCGTATTGTCTCACGTGCAATCGCTTGAAAGTGTTCACGTGACCAGAAAGCCGTGGCCCGCCTCGAGTTGCGCTCCCCCGCTTACTTCGCAATGGCACGCCCGACTCTGCTGCCTGCTGTCGCCGTGCTGGCTGGCGTCTACAGCCTCGCGAGGCGTTTCTTCTGTCAGCACATCCGTTAGAAGACACAGCATGACACATCTGTCATAAGATGCCGCGGCTCCCTGACAGCTTCTGCTTCGTGGGCAGCCCGCAGACGCCCCGCGACTGCAGCCGCGTGCCCGCGCGCGTGAGCGCCGAGTACCTCGAGCGATGCGGGCCCAAGGAGGGGCAGCAGAATTCTAAGTTCATGCTGAGGGCATCTGAGTGTTGCTAGAATGCTCATGTATCCCGAGGACTCCGATGTGCCCTTTAACGCCGGGGCGGCCTCCGGTGCTGGTGCCTCCGTCGAGTTCAAGAAGCGCCCCTTCGGCATCCTTCGCTACCAGCCAGGCGCGGCAGCTCTCGACCCGGCGTGTCCTCACATGTCTGAGGATTTGTTTTTGTCTTCTCAGGCGAGGGCATGAAGGGCGCCATGGCCATGGAGATCATCCCCAAGTCCCGCTACCCGGGCGACCCCCAGGGCCAGGCCTTCGCTTCAGGCCGAGGGCAGTGAACGTCCAGACATTAGAGCATTGCGGCTTGCGGATGCTACCGGCAGCATGTTTGTTCAGTGAAGTCGAAGCATGAGCTGAGTGAAGAGGTGTGCAGAGCGGCTGGGTTGTGCAGTCCATCAACGGCATGAACGTGCAGAACGAGGAGCGGGGATCAGGGAACCGGGGGAAGATGGGGGAAGATGAAAGAAGACTTCGCTCTGTCTCTGGCAGCGAAGGACTTCGGCAAGATTATGGACATGCTGGACGACGAGGCAGCTGGCCAAGTCTTGCGGGATCGACATGAGACCTTAGAAGCACGAGGTTGCGGACCCTCGGTTCTCTAAGTCCACGGCCTTGGCCCTGGAGAAGCAGGCCAGGGAGAGAGAGGTGAGGTCTCGAGCGGCAGGGGAGCATGCTGTCAGGGTGGTCGCATGGCCGAGCCCGTGGAGGCACCTCTGTCTGTGGTCTTCTCCTCCATCCCAGGCGCATAGGGGCAAGTCACAGCTTGGGAAGGCCCGGTGCAAGTGGACATGCGGGTGCGGGCTGACAGGCTACGTTTACAAGGGCGCTCAGCTGACGGAGGATGGCCAGGATGGCTTCGCCCGCTGAGCACAGCGATGAGCGGCATCCTCTTTTTCAGACGTGTACGGCTCTTTAACGCAGGCTCCTGCTCTTTTCAATCGGGCAACTGCTGAAGCCGCCGGCTTCCAATTTAGAGCCCAAAGACTTACCTTATGCGAAGAGAAGAAGGCATTCCCTGCCGAAACTGGCCGAAGCTGAGCTGCGGAAGCCGGTTTTCGACATGTGCCGCAAGCAACTACGAGCGGCTTTGGCGCACCGACAGCCGAGTGGGCAAGTGCCATGCGCCTGGGCAGGTGCCGATTCCTGGCTTTCAGTTTCGCAAGATCCCCCTGGAGCTGTTGCGCCGGGGTTTGCAATGGTTCGGGCTTTTCACAGATTGGATTGGGGGATGTACAGTAAGCTATTACACCCCTCGTTTTGGTTCAGTCAAGTTCCTTGCAACGAGATTCGGTCAAGGATAATTTCATGTTCATTGTGCGGGTCAGGCGTCCATGCATGGCGATAGCTGATGGTGGCACCATTGTAAGACGCTGTGTGGAACATGCCGATCGCATCATTTGCCGAGAACGTTTGGTTTCGGTGGCCTCGCGGAGAGCGATGCGACGAAGAGTGCCATCACCGGGTGCCTCAGACTGCAAGTGCCGGTTGCGCTCTAAGCAGGAGGGCATTCGGCCATGCTAAACTAGTGAGACTTCAGCATGATATTGTGGAGGTTTCCGTTCACCACCGACAACACCGTCTCTCTGCAGCTTGGGGCCCAGAAAATTCGTGCGCTGTGAGCGCAAAATCGGAGCCCGCCGCTCGGAGCGGCCCGCCGGCGGAGCCCGCACGGGGGCTGCAAAGGTTGGGCTTCCCTCGCATTGGCGGCGGCTTCCGGCTCGGCCTGGAGGCTCCCGGCTCTCGGCCTCCGAATTAGGAGGCGCTTTCTCTATAGGCTTTAACTGTAGGACCTTGATCTAGAACAAGTCAAGCCGCTTGCCCCCCCCCCCCCATCGCATGGGTGGCAGACCCATGCCCATCCTCTCGGACTCTTGCAAAGGAAGCTTGGTCCTCGCCGCAAGCTGGTTCTTAGACGTTGGGCAGTTCTTTCAGTTGCTGTCCAGTGCTTCCGCGGTGGGGGTTCAACTGGGCTCAAAACATCGTCGCCCTGCAGGACCCTGCTCTGAGTGCGGAGGGAGCGGACAGCACACAGCAGCTGCTCTCCATGGGCTATCAGCAGCGGCTTCCAGGCCCCCTGTGGTAGTGAGCTGCGAGAAGCATGACGTCTCGTCATCTGTAGCGCTAGGGCCCTAGGGAGGCCAAATGATACCCTTATTATGCGGCCTTGTCCCGTGCAGCATGTAACGGGCCACAGATACGCAACATGTAAGACGGTAAGGTATGCGCGTACTACAAGTACCATCATGAGTCATGCCTGAACTTTCATTCGTTCTCCGACAGGCGGCGGTCAGCTCGCCTCGTGGCTGAAAACCACAGGCGAGTGGGGCGCGGCCTTCCGCCACGAGGTTCCGCAGCTTTTGCAGTTTGGTTTTACTGGGCGTTTCACTTTTGCAAACGATCTTGAAGCAGCTGCCATGAAGTCCCAATGGAAGCTTCGGCACTTCCCATACTGACAATGCCTTTAGGTGGAGGACATCGGAATTGTCACCGGCGGGTTGAACTCGCAATTGGATTGGAATCTGGACCTGAACACGAGCCTCGGCAAATCAAACTAGAGGGGAAACTTTCCCACAGGGACGTCACCCGATAGGTAGTGGCACCAAATGTGACGTGGGACTACTCTGTGCAACCGGCAGTCTGCACCGCCGCCCCTCGTAGATCGCCGATAGGTGATGATATGTGCCTTCTTGGGAGGGCCTGACGAGGGTTCTCCACAGCAGCTGTCTCAGGACATATCCCACAGCCGGTCGCTCAGCTCGCCGTGTTACTTGTAATTAGCGGTGCGAACCGAGGCCAGATACAAGCTCTGTGTCTACAGGTTTACTGCACTATATTTTTGATCCTGTGTTGAAGTTATGAGTTGTAGTCAAACATGCCGGAGTCTGGATGTGAAGTGCAGCAGGCTGGGCATGAGGGCATGTGCACTGCAGCCGGTCCCCAGAAAAGTCCAAACTTGTTGCCTCCGCTTCACACGACTTCGCAGCACTGCCAGAGCATGAAGCCAGGTTAAAGGCTTCACTCCCAGTGTATCATATGGCGCCACGCAGGACCTGCGTGACATGTGAGGTGGCGAGTGCTAGTTGTCAGAGATAACCGAACGACAGCTTACCTGCTGCCGCTGGCTGATGATGGTTCAAGAAATCTACATGCAGTCTCGCTGGAGCGTAGCTGGTAACGAGTGGTTGATGCAAGCTGCACCGCTAGACTAGCACTCCTCGCTTCCCAGGACGGCATGCGTGTGAATGCCCGCGTGGACAAAGACATCTCCAAGCGTTGGCATACGAGCTACAACGTGCAGAACATCCCGGGGAAGTGCTCCTGGGTGGTGTGGGTATAAACCATGCTTGAGACTCGAGATTGGGCCATGCCAATGCAGTGCTCTCTTCGGTGTGAGTCTTTCAGCAGGTACTCGCCTGTGGACTTTGTACATGATGGCCATCGACCTGAGAAGATCCCGTCCGTAAAGATAGGACTAGTGATCTATGGTGAGCTTTGTTGCGTTACGCCAGGTTGTGACAAGGCCTCCGCACAGACAACACTGGTTGGACATGTTTTGGATCCTGCGCACATCGCCCGCACGACTGTAGGCTCAAGTAGTTCAACCAAACTGCATGAACAACCATGGACAACCACACTCCCTGAATCCGAAAGCCTCGGCCGAGGTGTGGTCCGGTTCGCATCAGGACCACACACTCTGCAGGCGCGACCCTGAGCGTGTGCATCGGAGCAGGAGAGAGGAACTACAGGAATATGCCAATCCCGAGCTGCAGGCAACTGCAAGCTACGACCGCCAGCTTTTGCCACTTGGTCGACTTGCAGAGCGATTGGGCACTCTTCCTTTCACCAGGAATCAGAATGAGCGGCCGCATGCCTCCACGAAGGGCAGCGAAGTGCCCCAATAGCCAAGGAAGAAACCTTTGCAAGGATCCATGTCATACACGTTCCAGAAGAGGCCGCCGGGCCGGATCTTGGGAGGTTTCTGAAGTCGCATGTCACGTCCGACGTGCCACGTCTTTCGTAGTCTGCTGTTCTTGCTTCGGAAGGCGGATGGCGCTCCGGGCTTTGTTGGATTCCCAGCGCTATCAGCTCGCGCTGCAAGCGGGTCCTGCACAGGCGGGTGCCGCAGTTCCCACAAGCTTGACCCAACCACTGTCGCAACTATGGCTTGTCAAACTTGAACAGGAATCTGCCGCACGTGTCACCGTCACCCCAACATGTACCATATAGCATACACTTAGACACATATTCGAGATTTTCAAGAGCTACAAACAGCTACAAAGCCTCTGTGCCTCCGTGGATGTCTGTAGCCAGGTGGCTGCCTCCCGACCCTTATCCGCCGATGAGGACACCGAAAGTTCAGGCTTAGGGTGTGATGGCTCAATAGAAACTTCGGACTCGTCAGGAACCCTACGGTGGGTTTCTTGGCTGTCTGCACACTTGGACATGCTTGGACAGCATGCAGTTTCGTAGGGGTACTAACCAGCTCTTCAGATCTACTCCTGAACTGGGCTCCGGAGCAAACGGTCAGAGATGCCTAGCATGCAACGTTGACGTCGAAGCTGCTGGGTACCATGTCAGGTAAACACGTTCTTCGTCAACTAAAAGTGGCGGAAGCATCTTAGGATATATAGTTCCTGCAGTCTCACAAGGCATGCATCTACGTTCGTAAGATGAAGGATGGCAAGCGCCCGACTCACCTGGAGGTGCGCGTTGGTCAGGCCCGGTTTCGGAGAATATTGGAGACGTGCAGACGTGTTTAGCAACCGCAAAGATAAGCAGGAGACCGTGCCGTTGCTGTCCACAAGATCTTCCAGAAATGAAGTTCGTGAGACTCGAAGGGCCAACAATCATGTGTGCAACCTGTGAACACCATGAGTCATGGCTCCAATCCTCGAGTTACAGACGTTGAACCAGGTATGCAGGCTCTGCTAGAAGCATTCGGCAAAGCCGTCAGTCTGGCCTAAAAAAGCTGCTGACACTCTGAGAACGGTAGTTTCTACAACCGGACGGTTCAAGTTCTATTGCATGAACTTGAAACCTTAACGCCCCGAACCAAACTCGTTGGACGCTCGCGACAAAGCTCATCCCACAGGTCTTAAGTCGATGGGGCACCGGCTGATTGGCCGAAGCTCTCAACGCTGACTTCTCCGCTTAAAAAGTGGGAGCTGCGGTGGAAGGGCAGTCCTGCAAGACCTTTCCACGGGTTATAGACAAGGCTTTACAGGTCACGGCATAGGAAGAATCCAATCATTATTCTCCCAAGCCCGACTCTGACGCGCTTCTAGCAGAAAGGAGGGTGCATGACTCAGAGACCCATGACCAGTTAGGACACCTCAACCACTTGAACTTGGCAGCCGACTTGGCTCCAAGAAGTGCGTAGGGCCGGTGAGGCCATGTTAAAAGGCCGGCCGCATGGGGGATACTTTTTCTTTCTCCGAGATGCGCCCTGAGCGTCGAGCGACCTTGTCAGGCAGCCAAGGTTATCGCCTGCCAGCCTTGGCCATTCTTCAAGAGGCGAGGGAGTTCGTGCAGCCGCTGGCCTTATGTGGAAAGATGACGGCGGCCCGTAATTCATGGTCGTTGGTGTCTTTGAGATGCAGGAGTCGTATTCACGATGTCGTCCTGCTTGGATTGGGATTCAAGGTCTGTCTTGCTGCCGGGGTGCTTGACGCTGTATCGTAGGACGTCATCTGCATGTTCGCTTGGATTGCAATCTTGGGCAATCCAGTCATGCACTGCAAGACTGGAACAATACCGCAACCCAACACCGACAGGTGCGATTTGGACTCCTGAAGCCTACGCGCGAGCCCCACGCTGCTTAAGGAAGTGCGAGCTCGGGGAGGCGGGAGGATCGGCCACGGACTGTGCCTGGGCCACTCATAGTCTGTTAATCTCTTTGTCTCATCCCGGGTTGGTTTTTTCTGACGACAGGCACGTCGCCGAGCACTGACGCCTTTTGAGGTCAGTGAAGAGCGCGGGAGGTTTGCCAAATCTCATCCCAAGTCCTATAGGACTGTAGGGGCGTTCTGGAGAACTCCGAGGCTTCCGGGCCGCGAGTGCGGCGAGCCTCGCGACCACCGACGCTTAGCTCCGCTTGGCAGAGGGGCTGCGGGTGTTTAGGCATGGTGCTCTGAGGCTCTTGGTTATGATCTGTTGGAACTTCAGCCAATCGCGGCATAGAGCCGAGGCAACTCCCAGTGGAAGTGGGGCCGGCACAGGTGACTCGTCGCGTTGCATCATACATGGCTGAAGCCGGAATTCAAGATCAGCCGATCATGCATGCTCTAGCCTTCATGTTCCAGCGCACGGACAGCAATGAACCGGTGGTCCCAGTTTGGACCCATGACGACACGTCAGATTATCGTCTCGAGTCGTCTCTGCCATGCTCCAGCGACTTTTGGCTGATTTCTCTTTGCGGCTAAGCAGGCTGCAGCTCTTGGAGCTTCGGCCTCTCCGGGCTCCGTTTGCCCCCGATTGAACGGAGGAGGGACTCGGCGCTACCGCCGTTGAGTGCGCCTCGGCTGTGTCAGCGCGGAATGTGCAGACTCCACTGCCACTGTGCTCTCCACCAAGTGCTTTTGGAGATGAGTTGCAGCGCGTGCATGTCCAGAAAGACATCCGCCGAGGCGCAGAAATCCAGACGGCGGAAGCGCAAGTCGTCTCTCAGCAGAACATAGCAGAACCGCATGTACCCTTTTGCCAGTTTCTATCGTGCAGTGGGCACTGGCACCGAAGTCCGAACATCTGCAAAACCCATGTCGGAGCCCGTGCGAGCATCTCTTAAGGCTCTCCAAGTCGTCCACAGCGGGTAGCACTACGTGCCCGCTAAGCTCTTCTGCAGGCACTCTTACAGGCACCACTTGCATAGATCGTGGCTCCCATTGTACAAGTCGTCAAGCCGCAGCCTTCGCTGGTGAGCTGCAGCCTCGGCATCCAGGCACCTTGTTTCAGGGCAAGAAGTTCGAATGGATCCGCGGTCAACTGCTGGGCCGTGGCGCGACGCTAGGTCTGAAGCACCATCTCCAAGCACGAAATCCCAAATTCCAAATACAAGCTGTCTCGGAGATGTGAAAATGGTCGAGTTTGGAGTAACCGAGGATGGGTTCCGTTTGGATGGCAACCGACCGCCACACGGGCCAGAAGATGGCTGTCAAAGAGGCTGGGCTCGGCTCGTAACTGACCAACCCTTGACGATCCCTGAAGCAACCGACGAAGAAGAGGCCTTTTTGACACAACGTTCCTTTGAAATGTGCACGTCGAGGTGCTTTTGGACACTACCGAGGAGGGTGAGAAGCGAGCTCCGCTTTGCGTGGACCGCGAGGTTTCCCTCTACAGGACCGACCTCCGGATTAGGGTTTGGGATGGTTCGGGGAGTTCGGGTGTAAAGGTTTCAGGCTTTATTGAGTTTTCGGACCGAGTTTGGGGTTTCTCCAAAGCTTAGGATAACTTGTCGGACTAGTGTATTCACAAGTGTCGTTCTACAACGGTCCCTTGTGGGATTTTTGCAGCAGCGTCTTGCCAGTCAAGCAGATTTCACCCTAATGGATCCTCATCATCAGCTTCGTGTTTAGTATTGCTTAGTTCTCAGACTCAGGCTTCTCGGATTCAGATTTGTCACTCACGCTCAAGTATCCTCGTTTCCAAAAGGTGGGTGACACGCAACCCTGACTTCAAGGAAGGTAAGCCACCCCAACATCGTTGCGTTCTTCGGGACCGAGAGCATCGGCGAGACGATGTACATCTTCCTGGAATGCATGCCTGGTGGCTCTTTGAATCTTGGCTAATGACAACGCCT
>CAJNDT010000332.1:208286-240639 GCA_905221615.1 Symbiodinium sp. CCMP2592
GACGAGTATAATTCCCTCGGCTTGTGAATGTAGGAGCCCGAGCAGCAACAAAGTTGTATATGCTCCAGTGTTCTTGCCCGAGCTCCCCCGTATGAGCACTTCGCACCTAGTGTCCATAGGACTCGCCATAGCCTGGTTTGTGGAAAGGCATCGTCCAGGACCACCGCTTCTTGCTTTGGAGGAGATCCATTCGTTGCGAGACGAGGTGGCGAGGACTCGCGAAGCAGTGCTTCAGCTTGAGGAGGCATCCGGATCCTGTAGCGTTCAGCTGTGGGTGCAAAGCTGGCTGCTTCGACTTAGCGGGCTGGCGGATCTACTTCTTGTGGGACTGCTGCTTTGGGTGTGGTTCTCTACTAGAGCGAGGGCCGCTCCTGCTCCCGAGTCCTCGGCCGAAGCTCTTTGTGACCAGAGTCCAGGGATCGGATCAGGTTTGATTTCGGAGAGACTTTCGGAGACCTCTTTGGGATCCAGCTCTTCTACCTCTCCTACTTCTCGCCCGGCTTCGGCACGTCCGACTAGGCCGTCCGATCTGAAGAAATGGCAGACCTAACTCTAGATATCTCGGAGATCCAGATAGTGGTTCATTATCCCGGAGACCCGGGAGGTTTCGATTGGCATCACAGGGTCCTGCTTCACCGGATCGAGGGTGGACGATGGATCACCCTTACGCCCGATCTGGAGCTCCAACGACATGATCTCTCGGTACAAAATCACAGAGTGCTTGACCGGGCAGCCCCTTTCCCGGCTGACATAGCTGCCTTGATCTATGCCCACGACCCCATAGGTCGAGCTGCACTGTCCAACTTCAGGAGGCAGGCTCAGATCCAGGCGTCCATTCTTGGAGAGAGCGCCGTGATTGACTCCGAGGCCTCCCAGTGGGTTGTGGCTGAGAGTACTCATTCAGATTTCGGCCGCACGGTGGACGCTGCCTTGCTTGCGAATGAGGCTACAGGGCTGGCTTTCACAATGAAGGGGGTCATAATCCTTGAAGGGGAAGAAGTCTTTGTCGAGCGAGTGATGATCAGCGATTTGGATGCTTGGAAAAGGAAGCGTGGCCTGGAGGCCGCCGACGTGCGACTCCTAGGCGACCATCGCGATGCCAGTGGCAAGAAGGTCCTCGGTCTCCGCCAGGCCGTCCCCTTGATGAAATGCCCTGTGGATCCTGAGTTCCCGATCCAGGGCGCTCGGGCCGCTAAGGAGTTTCATGAAGCAGTTTCCTTGACAACGGAGGGATTCCTCACCTACCATTCAGAATGGGTCCGCTTGTCAGGGGCCAATCGCAAGACCAGCTCGGTTCACATTCACCGGGCCATTTGCGAGGCGTTGAGGTTGATGCACTCTTTCGATCAGCTTGACGTTAGCGCCCTTGCAGTGGGCGAGCATTTGACAAGGTGGGTGATCCAGACCGAGCTTGCGGTGGAACGGAATCCTGCTGCTCCAGATTTCAGCGGGCTTGACATCGTGAGTGGGACCGCTCAATTGCCTGACGGGAGGGCAGCGACCACCAAGTTCTCGGAGTGGGTCTCGGCACGCCTCAAAGAGCGGGCCTCTCTTTGGAAACAAGAGAGGCTTTTCAATCAAGAGCGACGTCAGCTTCGAGGGCGCGGCTATCGAGGAGACGGAGACGATGGCAGCAGCTCCGATGATGGTGGCAAGGGCAATCCGAAGAAGAAGAAGAAAAAGAAGAAAGGAGGCAAAGGAGACAGTGCGACGGCCGGAGCTGCTGCGGGCAGCTCTGGCGGGGCAAAGTAGCTTTCTTCTTGGGTGGGGCCACGCCGAGGATGATGTCCGGCCCTACCCCAACTTCTTCGGCAGATGCATGGGCTGAATTCGGAGTTCGGGGTCTTTCTCCTCACCGAAAACATGGTGATCCTTTTCCTTTACCCCGACTTTCTTCTTCATCGAGTTCTCCGGGGACTCCTCCTTTTACCCGATTGCACCGGCGAGTTGATGCGGCGCTCCGCTCTTTAAACAATCTTGCCGCAATCCCTTTTGTGCCATCTAGCTCCGCCCCTCCCCCACTCACCTCAGTTCAGGAGTGGATGATGGGAGACATTTGGCGGAGGGTTGCCATGTACGGAGAGTGTCCAGCTGAAGTGACTGAAGCTTCCTCTCTCGGTGACCTTTGCAGGCGAGCCAACCTGTACTCGCAGGAGGCCTGCCACCTTGTGGACACGGATCTCGGGAAGATCAAGATTCTACGGCGGAGGCTCCAACCGCAGGACGCCAGAGACCTGGCTCCCCCCGAGACCAAGTGTTACCTGGACAAGTTCAACGTGTTGGTGGAGAGGACTCCGGAAGAGCTCGAGGGGCTCCGCGATACCGGGAACCTGGTGGAGCCCTACTGGGATCCCCGTCTTCGGCGAGATCGGCTCCTTCGTCTGCAGCTTTACCGGGCCCTCTTCGAAGCGAACCTCCTGACCTTTCGTCGACGCCGCAAGGCAAGAGTTGGCTTCTTCACCGTGCGCAAGAAAGACACAGACCAACAGCGTCTCATTATTGATGCGCGGCAAGCCAATTCTTGTCACAGGCCTCCACCGACGACTCGCCTTGCGACGCCGGCGGGCATGACAAACCTTGACCTTTCACCCGGGACTTTGGAATCTGATGGATTTGGCGGCTACCTCGGCGAGGCCTGCGTGACGGGCGAAGCCGGTGATGTGGGAGACTGCTTCTATAATTTTACCGTCCCTGCCCTGGCCGCGTGGTTCTGCACGGACGATGACTTCGACCAGGCTGAGCTCGCGGACTTGGGCATCCACGTGGACGCCGTCTATGACGATGAGGCTGACAAGGAGCTCCCTCTCCGGGCTCATGAGCGCGTTTACGCCGCGTTCAAAGGCGTGCCCATGGGATGGAGCTGGGCTCTCTACATCGCGAACGAGGTGGTCAACCATCAGGTGAGCTTTACGAGTACGAGACCCGGCAAGGATGAGATTCGAGATCGGGCCCCTCCTCCACCACTTCTACCTGGTCGCCCTGTGGTCGGGACCTACGTGGACAATATCCACACCTTTGGGGGCTACAAAGGCGAGGCGGGCGATCGAATGAAAGCCATTGCCGACCGCTTTGCCTTGTTGGGCATCCCCTTTGAGGTTGATGACGTCGAGGGCCAGGGTTGGATGCACAGTCTCGGATTGCGATTCGACTTTGGTGACCGCTGTACGGCCCGATCAAAAACCACCCGCGCGTGGTCCTTATGGATGGCTACGCGTGGACTTCTTCGACGGCGCCGGGTGAGTGGACGTCTCCTTCGAGTTTGGTTGGGGTTAACCAACTTCCACTTTCAGTTGGCTCGACCCGGGCTCAGTGCACTCTCCGCCACTTACAAGTTCGCAGTGGAGCACCTGGACCGTAGGGCCCCTCTTTGGGCTTCGGTTCGCTCCGAACTTCGGGACGTGCTCGGTCTTATCTTTCTGGTTGAGGTCGACATGTCTGCCCCACTCTGCACTGAGGTACACGTGGGTGATTCTTCGGATCGTGGCTATGCACTTATGAGCACCGCCTCCAGCCACAAGGAGGTCAGGAAGGCCCTTCAGCATCATGAACGGTGGCGATTCAAGCAGAGCACGGAGCCTCTTCCTTCTCCTCTTTTTGACTACACAGGGACCAGCACTCCGGGCTACGCCGGGCAGACTCCTTCGGCCGGGCTCGGGAGAACTACACAATTCGGCAAAGAGCTTGCTGCAGCATGGGATTCCGCGCTACGGGACCCTCTTTTCAAAAGGCGACGCGACAAGCTCTTGGGGCCTTCGACTGACGTCGAGAAGACCGTGATCGAGGGGCCGCCGATCCCCGCTTTGGCGGGTTCCTGGGATGATCCTCAGCGCTGGACTCTTGTGACTGCCAAACCCTGGAAAAACATCAAGGAGCACATTAACTTCAAAGAGGCGAGAGTGTGCTTGATGAGCCTGAGGAGACTGTGTCGAACCTCTCGCAACTTGGGCACCACAGCACTGACGATTACAGACAACTTGGTTTCGGCTCTGGCCTTTGAGAAAGGGCGCAGCGGATCGAGGCCTCTCAACAACCTCTGCAGGAGAGCCGCCGCCTACCAGCTTGCTGGACGGATTCAGTGGAGACTTCGCCACATCGAGAGCAAACGCAACGTGGCGGACGCTCCATCGCGATGGTTTGGCCCCGATCTTCCTCGACCTCATACCCGACATGTTGTGCCTGCAAGCTCGGCTCCGATTTGGGAACGTTTTGCGTCGACTGAGCCTGATCTTTTACATGATCGACGTGATTGCGGAGGACATGGCACCCAGGGCTCGCATTGCCGAGCCGACTCTTTTGAGCTGGGCCGTGGCCTTCGTCCACTTGGTCTTGGAGAGCGGGTTCGAGAGTCGCCGGGGACAGAACGAGGACTGTTGGCACCTCGCCACTTCCTCGAACTTTTCTCTGGCACGGGGCGGCTGACAGCCGCTGTACAGCGGGTGGGGCTTCGGGTACTTCCTGACTTCGAGATTGGCAAGGGATCTTGTTTCGATTTGACATGCCCAGAGACCCAGGAGCTAATCTTCAACATGATTAGAAATCGAGTGGTTTGGTGCGTGCACCTTGGAACCCCTTGCACAGTCTGGAGCAGGGCCAGACACAATATCCAAAACGTCAGGCGTGCGCGCCAAAAGGAGGCAATGGGAGTGGCAGCAGCTCTCTTTTCGGCGTGTGTGGTTCGAGAATGTTTGGCAGCAGGGGTGCATTTCATCATAGAAAATCCTCAAACAAGTCGATTGTGGGAGTTTGGTCCAATTCGAGACATCTTCCTTAACAAGCACGTCTGCTTCTTCACCTTCCACACGTGCGCCTGGGGCACTCCTTACAAGAAACCGACGAGCATGCTCACGGACCTTCATTCACTCTCTAGCCTAGCAAGACGCTGTCCAGGGGGTCATGTTCATGAACGACTGAAGGGGTCAGTGATGTCGATTGTAGATGGCAAGCTTCAATCCTGCAATCGCACCATAGCAGCGGGAGCTTATCCTGAGTCGTTGTGCGCGGCTTGGGCTCAACTGCTTAAGGACGCAGCGCCACCAGGAGCTACCGGGACTACATCGCCGGAGACTGTTCTGAGTTTTCTCCATGGCGTCGAGGCGGCGGCCCGTCGAGCTCACCGACCACATGATGCAGATACCGACGAAGATCTTCGAGCAGGTCACCAAGGTCAGGACAGCTACAAGTTCCTTCGAGGAGCCAAGCGGTACCTCCAAACGCATCCGGTCATCTTCGGCCACTTCACAGCCAAGGATATCGCCCGCCTCGCCGGCTACAAAAAGTTCGACGACTACCCCGAAAAGACGCGCAAAGCCCAGGACGACACCAGAGGGGGCAAGCCTTCCTCCACTCCTACGTCTTCGAGCTTTGAAGGCTACACAGAAAACCCTGGACAGGTACTACAAGCATGTCCGCGAGTTCGAGGCGTGGGCCCGAGCTCACGGACACCGGGTCACTAACAAAACCCTGGATAGGCTGGTCACCCTCTACCTGAACTTCTTGGAAGAGGATGATGAAGTCCAGCCCTCCAACGGTGCCTACGTGATCTATGGCCTGCAGCTGCTACGCAACATGGGGCCCAAGCAGGAGTTCCTAGCGAACTCCAAAGAAGCTCTCAACGGATGGAAGAAACTCCAGCCAGGGGGCATGCGCCTCCCGGTTCCGGAGGAGTTCATCTACGACCTCGGCTTCTTGGCTTTGCAACAGCAGCGTGGCGACCTGGCCTTCGCCCTCAGCCTTCAGTATGACACGTACCTGCGCCCCTCGGAATTGCTTGGCCTCACCGTGGACCATGTCGGATATCCTGCGGGCGGCCGTTACAACAAATGGTCTTTGGTGATTGCACCCTCTGCTTTAGGAGAGCGAACCAAACAAGGCACCTCCGACGACTCTGTCATGATCGCTGACATGGCAGACCGTCGTTGGCTCTCCGATGCAATGGGACTTTACGTGGGCAGATGCAAGCATGAGCTCTTCCCTGGCGTCACACTGAGCTTCTATGAACGCTGGTGCGAAAAGAGCTGCAAGCAGCTAGGTTACCGCTCTACTTGCATTATGCCGCACATTCTTAGACACTCTGGAGCATCCAACGATATGTTCCACAAAAGACGGTCGCTCAATGAGATCCAGAAACGTGGCCGCTGGCAGGCACGCAAAAGTGTCACCCGTTACGAGAAGCATGCCTTGCTGCTCAAACGGTGGGAGCAAGCTTCGCCGAAGCGAGTGAACTCGATTCGACGGCAATCTCAGAGCTTTGGCCCAGCCCTCGTGCGCTATCTGAAGTCTTCCGAGCGCTGAGCCTGCCTGCGACTCCGGCCTTTAGGCCGAGCAGATGTGAATGGGCGTTCACTGGAATGGGTCCACATTGGACTCAAGCCTTGAGCTGGGGCATTACATGAGGCTGAGGCCTCATCTGTAAAGCATTTCACCCCGTTTCCATTTGCTCCGCAAGTCACAGGCAATATACAGCGAAGCCCGTGGCAAAAAACTGGGCGACTTTCGAATGGTGAAGGCCGGGTCGGGAATTGTGTATGTCCTGACGAGTATAATTCCCTCGGCTTGTGAATGTAGGAGCCCGAGCAGCAACAAAGTTGTATATGCTCCAGTGTTCTTGCCCCGTTGCCATCCAAGCCTATGGAGTGGGTCCACATTGGACTCAAGCCTTGAGCTGGGGCATTACATGAGGCTGAGGCCTCATATGCAGTAGAGCAGCACATCCGCACAACCAGGCACGCACAGTGCAGACATGTGCCAAAGCCCCTGTGACCCTCGAACAGTCAATGACGAATGCGGTAGAATTGTATATATATATATGTGTGTGTGTGTGTATATATATATACAAAGAAATATGTTCAGGACGATAGCATACACCAGCCTTCTAGATAAAGCCACTATTGAAATCACTCAATCCATCTCAATCCCCGTTCGCATGCTTTCACATGTTGGCTTGTTCAGTCTACACGGTTCAGCGCCGACGGGTCGGATCACCGGCTCTTCTACATGATGCCACCGATCTGCAGAAAGACTGGTTTCTGTGAAGAGCCAAGAAGGTTTTTGCAGGGCTTTGTGAGGGGCTTGTAGGGTTTTGCTCGTGTCTGAAGTATGGGCCTTATAATTAGAGCGGGTGCTGGAGTATGTTATGGTAGAGCTAGTTAGGCTTGTGGGTTTTGGAGGATATTACTGTATATGACCACGGATACACAGGAGTAATCTTCTGCGGCCATTGCGGTTTTCGGTTTGGAGTGTTGTTCGAACCGAGACGGGTTGCATGCGGGAGTGCGCAGACCGATGGCAAAGTTCTGGATAACCGTGCAGGTTTGGCGGCACCGACGTGCTCGTCACATGCAGTATGATCTAACGTTCCCGTAGATACCTGCTGCTTTCGTGAGGTGCCAGACTGTCAAACTTTAGACTAGACCTTAATTCGGTGACCAGTCGATGTGGAGATTCTAGCTCTTCCCGACTACAGCATGGTGCCCTTCCCAAGTAAACGCTTGCGGATGTGGCTTCGACCGACTGGCCTCAGCGATTGTTTTGGCTTTTGGGGTCTTGTAGCGTTGTTGGTTGTGCTGTCTGCTTGCAGGGCCTGCAGGGACTGCAGCACACCTTGAGTCTTCCATGTGCGGACTAGTCGGATAGACCTTCTCGGACAGGTTACTTTCATGTGTTCTGACTGGACGCTTTCCACCATTTGGCCCCAGATTCCACAAGGGCTCCGGACATTTCTATCTATGCATGTGTTGCGAGTGCAGCAATACGAATCAATCATAGCCCAGCCTCTGGCACATCTTCTTGTTCTGACTGCTGTCAGGGTCAGCTTCGGCACTTCACGATACATCCGATACATCCGCATCCACCTACCATGTGTAGTTATTGCGGCTGCCGGCGCCTTCCAGGGCATTACTGGTATTGAAACCCTACACTCCGAAATCCTAAGCTTGGTTTCAGTAAGGCCCAGACCCAAAACACCCACAGCCCCTCCCTGGTCCTAAAAAAGGCTGGCCATGAGCATCTTCTTTATGGACATCAACTTTACAGGCCCGTGACATCGGTGTCGTTCGGGGTTGGGAAGGGTTCTCAATCGGAGGGTTAGCTTCTTAGGGTGCACTTAAAACGGAAGGCACCCACCGTTTGGTCGTTCTTTGCTTTAAGAAGGCATGATTTTTTGTGGGGTCTGTATTAGGGTCTGAGGGGTTTCGGGCTTCCAAATTTGGACTACCGCCGGTGCCACGCGCTGTCGGAATCTGCATAGTAGCCCTGTGCATAAGGCTTGCGATCGTGCTCATTTCCTTCCTTCCAAGCGATATGAGTGAACCAGCCGCAGGAGATATCCTCGTCCAAGATGCGGACACAAGAAGACTGTACTTCAATGCTCTCGCGACCTGCTACTGTTTGCGAACTCGTCGCATTTAGCAGCTGGCTAGACATTTGCTTGCTTGTTATGAACCGGTGCAGCTGTTGGTGCAATTGACCCTAAGCTCCACACCCAAAACCCGAAACCTAAACCCTTAACCCCGCTCACAGCTGAGACTTGGCATGATGCATGCTCGAGTGGGCTATTGGTTGCCAGCCTGCCGCGTCTTGGCTCGCCGTTTCATACACGGGTTGAAAAGACACAAATTAGACAGGTGTATAGTCTACGGTTGTGCGTGAGTGTGTTTTGTATAGTTCCTTGGGGAGTACTAATGTGAGACCCCAGGAGTTGCGATGTCCGGGCACCTTTTCCGGCCGCACTGTTGAGCCCGAAGTCTGCCGCCCGAAAAGTCCTAAACCTTAAACCCTCATAAATTTCGAAAGCCCAAACCTAAACCCCTGCAGACCCTTAAATCCCAAGCACAAAGGTCTGGTTATGTCCGGGTTTGAGAGTTGGATCCATCAGCCCAAGTCCCTGGTTCCGAAACTTGATAAAACACCTTGCTCCAATGGTCCCACAACCAGCCCAGGCCCGGGCCACTATAACCAACCTCGGCCCCTAGGTCCTATAAGCCCATTTTTACACAGGAGCCCTACCTGAGCCCTCCAGGTGGTTTTGCGACGTTTCATCTGGCCTTGAATGTAGCGAGCGCGAGCCTCTACATCTGGGCCGGCCGAAGTCCGGAAGCGCGATGTCAGGCAGATTCTGAGAAAAGGGTTCCTTTGAGGGTTCTTCCCGGTTTCTCTAAGGGTTCTCTGCTAAAAGGGTTCCTGTAAGGGTTCTACAGGTTTGCTTGAAGGGCGACGTTAGGCAGGCTGGTCGGCCTTGTAGAATGTCGTGCTTGGGGCTTACTGCTAAGTTTTTTAGGTGTTCTGCGGCGCTCAGGGCTTAGTCACAGGGATGGAGAAATGGCACTGCTACCGTCTTATAGCCATTATAGTCGCCCCTAAGTCTCTGCTGTAATGTTATACCCCCGGCGCGTAATCCAAGAACCAACTACCGCAAATCTTTGTTGGCTTTTCCATGTGGGTCTACTCTAGGGCTGAAGAACTGTTACCCTGAGCCTAGGACCCAAACGGTGCCTTTCGCAGCCTTTCCAAACCTACACCCATCTTGGCATATCACCCTCGAAAGGGTATATCTAGCAATGTCTGGGTGCTTTCTTGGACTTCTTAAACCCTAAACACGACTTTCCAAGTCCTGAATCCTCTTGGGGCTTGCTTGGGCCTCGGAGGTGATTTCTTGGTTGGCCTGTGCCTTGTTCTTTCCGAGGACCGAGATCTGATTTTTCTCTAGGCCTCGAAGGGGTTTAGGTGCGTTACAGATATTCCTATGGCAAGGTGTCTATAATGCTTCAGGGGTTTAAACAAGGGCGGGTCCCTCAGTGATTTTAGGGCTCCCTTTGGGATCGATTGAAACAAGCATCTTACCAGCAGGCTGTTTTACTAGGGGGCCGCTCAATTTTCGGAAATTCAGGTGTACCAGACGTGTGCATTCAAGCCTTGTTTGGGTTGAAGGGGCAAGTTTGTTGCAGTCAGTCATGAGACGTGCAGGCACGTGTGGAAAGCTGTGTGCTCTCGCTGCTCTTCGTGTCCTTGTCTGCGCAAGACTGAATCCTATAGAGCACGGTGCCACATCATTGTAGCATATTGTAGCAGAGCTGCGACCACTACTCCATGCCTGTGCCTGTTTGCCGGCTTCATGATCTGTGATAGATACTGCAAGGCTCGAAATCTCAAGATCAGGACTTATGGGCGGTCCTTGCATGACCCTGGCTCCACCACCAGACAGAGAAATGCAAAGGACTACATTGGCTTGAGCCTCAGAACGCATGCAGATACTGGAAGACCAGGTGATGTTTTACTTCGGTAAGGCAGCAGGCCACACATTTGCCAGAATGATGTTGGGCCTCTGCATGTGCCAAACGATGCGTTTGTTTGCCAGAACTGTGGGAGGTCGATCCCAGTCGGTCATGATCACAACTCTAGCCGTGCGCTTGGCCATGTGCTATTGATCAGTTGAGTGCAGAAGCAACACGCGAAATCAATATGCTCTCGGCTTCCAGGCCTTGTTGGGGAAATTCATTACAAACGGAGTTCGGCCAGGCAAGTGTGAAGATGCATAGTTCTTATGTGCTTCTGTTTATGCCAGAGGCCCACGATTCGACGAGCGTTTTGCACAGGGCCACTCGTTCGTCCTTGCAGGCGAAGCTGAAGTGGGGCACGTTCGCTTCTGGGACGTTGTGGCTTCATTCCTGTCTCCGCCTTAGAGCCTCTAGCTCCACCATGCCGGGTCAGAAGACAACTCCAGAAACTCCACATCACTCCTGGAATAGTCCTGAAACTTGTAGTAGGGGTTTAAAGATGAACGGTCATGCACGAAGAAACAAGTGAGGCTCGTGATGCTCATCAAGATCTTGCTGTACGACGTTCATGTAGCAGATGCTCGGACAGATGAGGCAAACAGGCGCATGAATGTTGCGATCGTGCATTTAAGGATGGTCAGGATGCCGCAGGTCTCTGTGTTCGTTTGCAGTTGGAGTTGGGTGTTCCTTATCTTGTTGAAGGCTGTCACAGCTTGCCAGCATTAGCTGGGTATCTTGCATTCGCACGGAGTTTGGGGGCCTTGACTGTTGAGGCAGGGTAGGAGGCGCTGGATACTCCCCATCTGCCAGCTTCGTAAGCTTGGTCGTCACCTTGCACGCAAGCAGCCTATGGAGTCGAGCGTCCCCTTGTTCCAAGCGTCTGAGGACACCCAGTGGCACGCCATCCGTTGCACCCAGCTTGCGTTTGAGCACGTGCCAAGAAATTGCGGATGGGATTCCCTAAGGAAATTACTAATTACACAGGTGGTTTATGGATGGGATCCATCCAAATTGAATCCTCCTGTAGTTAGCCTGTGACGTTTTCATGTGGGCAGCCGCACAGTAAACCGAAAATTCTTGGGAGCATGGGCACCCATCCGAATTGTCATGAACACGAGAAACCCCTACTGCCACGCTTCAATGGTTCTTCTTGATCATGTTGCAATGAAAACACTTCACTGGTAGCATTGTAAAAGAGTTACCGGTGTATTCCCTAAACTGCTAAACGCTAAGCCCCTAAGCCCTAGACCGCAACCGACGGGGCGAAACGTTGCCTGCCCTGTGCGAGTTGCGAGAGCCGATACCCTTACTGAGGTACTTCCTAAATCCTAAATTTTAAAACCCTCGAGCCATTAACCCTTAAACCCTGAAGTCCTAAACCATAATACTATAGTACTATTAATATATACTATACTACTAATACGACAGTACTATACTACTGATACGATCGTACTATAATGCTAAACCCTGAACCTACTATGATTACTATAATGCTGATACGATAGTGCTATAATTCCAATATGAGAATACTATAAACCTAAGCCCTCACCGAGGTACTCAGACGCCTTTGCGTCCCACGGCCTTCCTGGCACTGATCCCCGTGGCCATGGCAGGGGCGTCTCGATTCAAAAAACGAGGGCCTAGGGCACCTGACTCGGGTCTATTTCTGCGCGTGTCCGGTATGGATGTGGGCATATATGTACATGGGGCAAGACGTGTATATATATATATATATATATATATGCATATATAGATATATATATATATATATATATATATATAATATAATATATATATATATATATATATATACATATACATATGTATGTGCACATACGCGTACGTTTATACATACATACATACATACATACATAGATATTTTAAATGTGTTCAAGGTTCCACACAGGCTGGGGGCATTTTGAGGACAAGGGTCCAGGATAGTCGGGCTTAGCATCTGGTCATGGTTTGTCTGTTACTGATAATAGGGGTTAGGGCTCAGAGTATACGGGCCAATTATTTTTAGGTAACATGACAGGGAAAACAGACTTAACAGGGTTAGCAAGAACCCGAAGGCCTCTTTGCTGAGCACTTCTTTGAGGACTAGGGATTGGAGAGGAGGGTTTCGGGGCTTAAGGGTGTGCGGTTAAAACAAGACTTTGCCGTTCCGCTCTTGATTATGTGGTTTCAGGACTTGGGAGTAAGTAGCGCGTTCCAGGGTTTGGGACGCGTAGGTTTCTAAAAGCCTGCCTTCGTGCGAGTGCTCGAGTCGAAACTTCCAAGTCTGGAAGCTTCCAAGGATTTCGGACCAGACTTGTTACCCACGACCTCAATGGTGAACCTCGTTAATAAACCTTTCGTCGATCTGGGGTGTAGTTTCCTGTCCGCTCCGACACCGGCTTGGTGTGAAGCTTCAGCGATTTACAGTCGTAGCTTGCGGGCTTGTGATTTCATAGTGTGGTTTTGATTCGGATTTGATTTGAGATGTGTGCTGTCCAATTCATTCGAAGACTGTTTCGTGGTGTGTGTGTGTGTGCGCGTGTGTCAGGGTTGGTCAAGACAGACCTTGTTTAGGCACTTGGATATGATGCATCTTCATAGAAGAAGGTCGATTAGCCAAGGGAGTTCTGCAATTTGTAGAAGCCTACTAACGAATCCTCGTATACAGCCTGGGAAACATCCCTCAAAAGCCTTAGAGCCACTTCCCTGTGGGAATGTCCCGCTGCCGAAGAGATGCTGTCCCCTAGACCGAAAACCAAGGCGTCCGGGTCAAAATTACCGCACCACGTTCGCTCTTTCAGGTTGACGAGATTTGGTGAGATGTTATCGTGTTCCTAGACGGGTTGCATAAGGGTCTTGAGCGGTTTCAGAGTGCCTTGAGAGGCTTGCGTGAATGTGGGTTTCCTGAACAGGTTATGATGATGGCTGCTGGTGCCTTCTTGGTCGTGGATCAAGAGTTCAAGGAGCATGCAGTTTTGCCGTTTCTACATCGAAACAGCCCAAGCCTCCGTATAAGTTGTCGGAAAGCCAGTACAGCAATTCAGATAGCAGACCCTACAAGCCATACCTACAACTATATGTGTGAGTGCAGGTATGCATGTAGTATTTGTCTGTCCGCATTTGTCTGTCTGTCCGTTCGTTCGGGCGTTACACAAGATTTACTCCGTGGTCATTTGCGCGTGTGCTTGAGAGTAGAAAGCGTGAGGCAGAGCGAGAGAACGAAAGATGCACGCACAGATGCGCAACGTAGACATCGTTAGATTGAAGCTTGCGCCAAAGTACGCAGAGTTCGGTTCAGGGCTTCAGGTCAGAAGCACAAAACGCCGTTATTGCAAGGCTAAGTGCCTAAACCCTGTTGCGATACGGAACTGGTTTAGGACTCCTGGCCTAGATGCCGTATTTGAGACGCTCAACCTGAACCTCTTAGCCACTAAACAAGACGACCTAAAACAAGCAACATAAAACATTCACGATTGAGCCCACCTGTACTGTCCCCCAGCACAGTAGAAGTCTTCATACGACTCCCAAGTACCAGTGCTACTAGCAACTAGTACGACTAGCTTGTTTACAGCATGTGTAGTCGAGTCATTCATGACAGAACTATATATATATATATATATATATAGTATTTAATGAAGCAGTATAAGCCCTGAAGGATTACGGAGACGCCACTGCAGCTGCAAACCGTAGAGCAGGGCGCGACCTGAGCCAAGGCCATCTTGTTGCGCTTGAGCACTCAAAAGGGGTTTGCTCGGGTTTAGGGTTTGCCTTTAACATAGGGGCTTAAATAATTACCTATACTATTGTGGGGGTTCCTTATTATAACTATAGTATATTGGGCCCCAAAACCCTAGTCGAATTAGAACGGCCCCTATATTACTGCAGCGGTTCATGGGACTGACTGACGGGATTGCCTGCATGCCGAACACTTACAAGGGGCTCGGCATTCTCATCCCTTGGCATGCCTCTGGCACCTATGTGCATTGTGGCCATCTCCTGCCAACTTATGCCGAAGAAGCAACCGTGGGCGAAAGGGGCGGTACGGTCGGGGTTGCACAGTCATTGCGGGTAAGCGTATCCCCCAGCCCTTGGACCTCATGGTACTTGCAGTTTAGAGATCCACAAAAGGTGCAAAGTCAATCTAGACCAGTTTAGAATTTAAACTATATGTCTGCCTGCCACACCCTGCGATCAGCGTCTTCGCATCCAATGAAGCTTTTTCTACCTTGCGTAGGTATAGCTGTAGGTATAAGGGGGCAATAGAAAGCAGTTTCAGCACGCTGTTTCAAACACGAGGGCCGTCTCTTGGTGTGCTCCTCGTTTTAGATGGTGGCGGTATGGTCCAAGATGCTATCATTGGTTCGATCGATTTAAACCTTTTGAGGACCACTGCCCGTGCTTTTGCAGTAATGTGGGCTAGATTCGGTACCACTGCCCACCGCCTGGAACTGAAATTATCACATTCCGAATATCTTAAGCCCTGAGCCCCAAAGCCCCCCACACAGCCTCCGCCGTAAACCCGAAGGTTTCGGTATTCTGCTGCTGGTCGCGACGATCCAGCGTTTGCTGCACAAAGAGCCTCCTGTGCCGCCGGGAAAGGCGCAGCTGAAGGCGATTTGGAAGGCTCGGGTGCACGGAAAAGGTTCCGAAAGGGGGCTCCCGAAAGGCCCTGAAGGTACTATATGTTCTATACGGGTACCATATAATGATCTATAATGTATGTTCATGTTCTACGGTCGTCTTGCTAAGCCTTCGGCATCAAGAATCTCCCAAGATCACAAGAGCACCATGCAACATCGTTCTTCTGCCTGCGTGCTTCACCAGTTTTTGCATCATGATGGAGATGGGTGCATGTTGAGAGCAGGTACAAGTTGGTGCACAGCTGCTCTTCGCTGGGATGTCCATGTACTTCTCTGGCAAGATCTCTGGGAGAGCAGGTCTCTACTCATGTGCCTGCATCTCAGGCAATGAACTGAAGCAGTCAAGCAGAAGCAAGAGAAACTCTGCTTCTGGTGTGTATTTTTGTGGTCATCCTTGTTTGAAGGTCTTCTCCGGCTGCTATTTTCCCGAGGTTGTTCTGTCATTGATCCTGGTGGCGATCAACTTCCTGGATGAGTTCGAGGAGCTGAGGGAGTACCGCGGTAACTGGAAAGTGGTGCGAGCCTGAGCTTTCCTGCGGCTACTAAGTTCGCGTGAATAAGAGGAATTACTCTCCCTCAAGTTTCCGAACATAGGTATAGCGCAATATTGCCGGAATCCCTGGTCGAAGTATTCTCCAATTTATAATGGGTTGTCGTTCCATGCGTGACTTGAGGCAATACACGAACACAATTGCCGTAGTGGATGACAAGACTCTAGGGACATCTAAGTAGACACGAGATACTCTAGCTGAAAGTTTCCGAACACAGGTACAGCGCAATGTGCCCGCAAGCCGTCGTCCAAGAATTCTCCAAATTATAACAGCGCGTTGTTCTATGCTTGAGGCAATACACGAACACAATCTCCATAGCTCAACCAGAACGTTGACAAGACTCTAGGGTCATCTGTTTAGACCCCCAAAAAATAAAAGAGCACCTGGCAGTCCAAGCTTTACCGAGAAAAGAATCCGGGAGCATGTCGACACCGCTGATAGTGCTATTTCTGCTATACATCTCCGTCTGGTATTTTTTGCCTGCTACTCCTCCTACTCTGCTCGTCAGCCGCAGCGCTGTGGTATGCAGCAGTAGGAACACCAGGACAGGCACAGAGATTGTGTAGACGAAAACTGGCCGAGCTTCGGTAGTTGGCCGTATAGTAGCAATTAACTATGTGGATTCGAATCATTCTGATAATGATGCGGTAAGAGGCTGCAATTTCAAGCAACACACTGCCTTGCTGCAAGTAAGACACATGCTGGTGGTCTCAGTGCGAAACCTGGCGCACCTGAGGTCAGGTCGCTGAGTGGCTTATCTGCATTGCATGTGTGTCTCTTTGGCTTACCTAACATGCACTCTTTCAGTCTGATTGGCAAGGAACAAAGAGACGGGTTCAGGAGCTCCGTTTACACCTGCGACGTCAGAGTACTCGCCATTCCTTTGCAAAATGCACTCCGGTCTGAGGCAAGCTTCATTCCACTTCCAGCCTCTTGAAGTCTCTCTCTGGAAATTCCTTGAATGATCATGCCACGGACAGGGCCGTGTAGCCTGAAGAGGCTTGGCCCTTCTTGCGGCTGTCAACATGGGCACATTAATTACACGGATGAAGCTTTCACGCATGCCGTCTCTAGCCTAAGAAAGATTTCGGTGCGATACGCTGATTGTTGACAAGGCGCCGCGATCGATTTGCTGGTTTTCAATTTTTCCCAAAGGCCTCAGAAAGGGCCGAAGATGGTCGTCGGACCTGCAGACACAGTTGCAGAGCTTGGAGGCTTTAGATCTTGCCGCAAGGATCCAAAGATTATTGTGTCACGTTTCTGCATCCACGATCTTTTACGTTTTGATGGTTTGTTGTGTTCCTAAGTTATCTGTTTGGGTCCGACTGGAGAGCGAAGCAGAATCCACGTTCGAGTTGGTCAACTCAAGTTGAACTTGATCGTTCGTTGGGTGAAGCTAGGATTCGACCTTAACGGAGCTGCAGATGCGCCTTTGGGTGCACATGGTGCCAATTCGTTCGCCCGCTTTTACTTGCTCACAGAAGGAGGGTTGGGCAGCATCTTTTTGCATATTCCGGCCAGACGGCGGGGTCATTGCATTGCAGGAGCACCCATGGAATCGGAGCCGGCGGTGCCATGGATCCATCAATGGCTAGCTTCCATAGATGCTGTCTTAGGCATTTATGCAAGCAAGTTCGAGGACTTTGGATATGACAGCAGGAACATCTTATCCCAGACGACGACGGAGGAGTTGAAATCAGACCTGGTGGAGATGTGCGTGAAGCAAGCACACGGCCGCATGATTCTAAAACATCATGCCAAGTTACAGGAGGCGACAACTTCAGATGCAGAAACCTCGTCTCCCGTGCAAGCATCTTCGCCAGAGGCAGTGAAAGGAATTGCACAAGGGCTACCCCGTTTCGTGGCTGATGCGATCGACTTTCAGAGTCTTGGTGTCAGAGTTTGCAGTTGCATGTCATTGTGTACGTCCTTCTCTTGCTGACTCTCGTTGTCGTGAGACTGAGATGACCTGCTGAGGAGGGATTTTCCCATGCCTCGAGAACGCGGAACGAGGCCCAAAGTCTTCATTCCCGTGCTGTGTCTGCGATGGGCACAGGGAAGGATTCATGGCCAGATGGTGTTCACGTCTGGCGCCTTCAAGGACATGCCCGGGTTGGCTGTTCTACTTTCCTGCCCCCAGTGAATCAAACAGAGCCATTTGTTGCCGAGTGTTGAAAGCGCTGAACCGCTTCAGGAAAAGCACCCATGGGAATTGCCGAGTTCATGCCCTGTTGTTCGCAGTTGGCACCCTGCATGTGAGGACCGTTCTATGTTCGAGCTTTTCATCGACCTGGCGACGGGGCGCCAGCGTGTCGAGGAGATAGAACCTCTTGAGGCGGGCACTATTCCAGGGAGCGCCTAAGCCATTGAAGCCAGCGTTAAGAGAGCCATGCCGCTGTCAAAGATATCGCAATCGAGCCAGGTTGTGGTACATGGCAGCACATTGGATGTGGTCGGTGGAAGCCGTCGTGCTACTGTCTTGAGAATGCTTCAAGGCATCTGGGGGCACATCACAATTCGTGCCCCGTGCAACCTTTTCGATCCCACCGATCCAAAAGTGGCGAGTCGGTTTCATGCTAAGGACACAACAACCGGTGGTGCAGGCATACTATTTCATGGTCGGCAGCAGGAGGCGTGGCACATGGGCAAGCCGCTGTTCCGTTGTGCGGAGGAATGGTGTGATCTCCAAGACGAAGCGGTGCAAAGGAATCTCGAGCCACTTGCGGCCCCGGTCACTAGCATTGCAAGCAAGCCTTTGCAAACATCTGCACCGGCCACGCAGGCAAGCATCGCCGAAGCCGTTGCAACGGTGCCATCACCTGCACGGGTCGACCTTCATGGAGACGACGGTCATACTGAACAAGGAAGCACAAATTACAGAGTGGAAGCTCGGTCCTCGGTACTCCGAGCAGCAGCGCATGGAGATCCATGCAACCTTGAGAAGAAGAAGCTTGTGCCAAGCAGCAGCCCAATTGAATCTCAAGAAGTTGGTGTCGCATCTGCAACACATGCAGGTAGTCGAGATGCCACGGGCGGATCTTCAAGCAAAGCGGTCAGCCCTGAGCAACCCGGTGTGGATCCGAAAGCAGAGGTCGTGGGCCCACTGATATTGCGAGTAGGCATGATGGTCCTCATGGCCGGTCCACACTTCAAGTTCCAGTACGGCGAGGTCATGGAGATCTCACCTGAATCGCACAAAGCTGCGCCAATCAAGGTGCAGTACGATGCGCCTTTTCAGAAAGTTGCATGGTTCGCGATCGACGCTCTGCGAGTGCCTGACTACAGCTCGCTCTCAACGGGCATGCCGGTGTCTGTGTCTTACAATGAGAAGGTCTTCTATGGCCTTATCATGCAGATCTCCACCGATGTCTCTAGATCAAGGGCTCCGATTCAGGTGCGATACCAGGGCCACACGTCAGATCACGACGAATGGGTTGGAGCCGACCGGCTGCGCACAAAACGCCTCCAGTACGTTCAGCCCAAGCTCCTTGACTCGCAGCTGGTATCGCCAACCCTGCCAACATGCGATGATGCTGAAGAGTGCGAAGAAGCTAGGGATGTGATGCCTAGCAGGGGCACCTTTGTGTGTTGCATGTGGCTGCGGGGCCACTGCCATCAGGAGAGCGAGCATTGGTCTGCAGGCCGACAGTTTTTGCATGAAGATGTGCCTGGAATGCTTTGCGGCTTTGGCGCTAGGTGCACGTACCGGCACTACATGCGCCGGGAAGCACTGAGCGCAGCGGCCACGGACGGTTCGTCCAGCATAGCAGCCCGTGAGCAGTCCCGTCAGGAGCCGGAATTGGGGATCGCGGATCCCTTGGTGCTACGAGTAGGCATGATGGTTTTCATGACCAGTCAACCATCCAAGTACGGCGAGGTCATCGAGATCTTACCTGAAACACGCAATGCTGCACCAATCAAGGTGCAGTACGGCTTGCCATTTCAGACTGTCGCATGGTGTGCAGTTGACGATCTGCAGGTGCCTGACTACACTTCACTCTCAACGGGAATGGCGGTGTCTGTGTGTTGCAAGGACGAGGGGGTCTTCTTTTGCAAGATCATGCAGATCTCTACCAAGGCTTCAAGATCAAGGGCTCCGATTCAGGTGCGATACCAGGGTCACACGTCAGAAAACGATGAATGGGTTGGAGCCGACCGGTTGCGCACAAAAAGCCTCCAGTACGTTCAGCCCAAGTTTCCAGACTCGCAGCTGACATGGCAGCCCATACCACAAAGCAAAGATGCTGAAGAGTGCCAAGAAATTTGTGATGCGTTGCCTAGCAGGGACACCTTCGAGCAACAACCGAACATGGAGTCGGAGTTGGGGATTACAGATCCAACAGTGTTGCGTGCAGGCACGATTGTCCTCATACGCTTCAAGAACAAGTGCCAATACGGCGAGGTCATGGAGATCTCACCTGAATCGCACAAAGCTGCGCCAATCAAGGTGCAGTACGATGCGCCTTTTCAGAAAGTTGCATGGTTCGCGATCGACGCTCTGCGAGTGCCTGACTACAGCTCGCTCTCAACGGGCATGCCGGTGTCTGTGTCTTACAATGAGAAGGTCTTCTATGGCCTTATCATGCAGATCTCCACCGATGTCTCTAGATCAAGGGCTCCGATTCAGGTGCGATACCAGGGCCACACGTCAGATCACGACGAATGGGTTGGAGCCGACCGGCTGCGCACAAAAAGCCTCCAGTACGTTCAGCCCAAGCTCCTTGACTCGCAGCTGGTATCGCCAACCCTGCCAACATGCGATGATGCTGAAGAGCGCGAAGAAGCTAGGGATGTGATGCCTAGCAGGGGCACCTTTGTGTGTTGCATGTGGCTGCGGGGCCACTGCCATCAGGAGAGCGAGCATTGGTCTGCAGGCCGACAGTTTTTGCATGAAGATGTGCCTGGAATGCTTTGCGGCTTTGGCGCTAGGTGCACGTACCGGCACTACATGCGCCGGGAAGCACTGAGCGCAGCGGCCACGGACGGTTCGTCCAGCATAGCAGCCCGTGAGCAGTCTCGTCAGGAGCCGGAATTGGGGATCGCGGATCCCTTGGTGCTACGAGTAGGCATGATGGTTTTCATGACCAGTCAACCATCCAAGTACGGCGAGGTCATCGAGATCTTACCTGAAACACGCAATGCTGCACCAATCAAGGTGCAGTACGGCTTGCCATTTCAGACTGTCGCATGGTGTGCAGTTGACGATCTGCAGGTGCCTGACTACACTTCACTCTCAACGGGAATGGCGGTGTCTGTGTGTTGCAAGGACGAGGGGGTCTTCTTTTGCAAGATCATGCAGATCTCTACCGAGGCTTCAAGATCAAGGGCTCCGATTCAGGTGCGATACCAGGGCCACACGTCAGAAAACGATGAATGGGTTGGAGCCGACCGGTTGCGCACAAAAAGCCTCCAGTACGTTCAGCCCAAGTTTCCAGACTCGCAGCTGACATGGCAGCCCATACCACAAAGCAAAGATGCTGAAGAGTGCCAAGAAATTTGTGATGCGTTGCCTAGCAGGGACACCTTCGAGCAACAACCGAACATGGAGTCGGAGTTGGGGAGTACAGATCCAACAGTGTTGTGTGTAGGCACGATTGTCCTCATACGCTTCAAGAACAAGTTCCAATACGGCGAGGTCATGGAGATCTCACCTGACTCGCACAAAGCTGCACCAATCAAGGTGCAGTACGATGCGCCTTTTCAGAAAGTTGCATGGTTCGCGATCGACTCTCTGCGAGTGCCTGACTACAGCTCGCTCTCAACGGGCATGCCGGTGTCCGTGTCTTACAATGAGAAGGTGTTCTATGGCCTTATCATGCAAATCTCCGCCGATGTCTCTAGATCAAGGGCTCCGATTCAGGTGCGGTACCAGGGCCACACGTCAGACGACGACGAATGGGTTGGAGCCGACCGGCTGCGCACAAAAAGCCTCAAATACGTGCAGCCCAAGTTCCCAGACGCACAGTGGCTTCCGGCTCCGAGCAGTTGCTTTCGTGCACCACCTGGCCTGGACTCGATATGGTCCGATGTCAGCGCGCCATCTTTCAATTGTTCAAGTCCTGATTCCGTCGGAGGGGGTGCTGCTTCAGGGAGCACCCAGCGCCCGAGTGCTGCTGACCCGACTTCGGCACAGCCGTTGTCCAGCATCCCGCCATCAGGTGCACCATTGCCGTGGAACGAACCGGAATCTGAAGACGACGAGGACGCTGCAACCAAGCTGGATTTGGCCCTCACAGCCGTGAGCGAAGCCTTGCGGTGCCGGGGACTGCATGCCCCGTGGCAAGTGACCCTTGAAGAGGCACTCCGCCCTTCCGCAGCATCGCCCTTAGTTGCCAGTGTTCTGGCCCACTTTGGGTGGATGCAAACAAACTTTTCCTCTGAGCCAGAAATCCAGCAGTTGCATGATCATTTGGTAAAGCTGCGATCTGACTTATTTGAGGCTGCCTCAAGTTGTTGCGCTGAATCGGGTTCAGATACTGGCGAACCTGTGGGACTGACAGAAGCACTGGTTCATGATGGCGCCTCCAGCTGTGCCATGCAAGCAGGCAGCCTACATGAGCTGCTTGAAGCGCAGCCCAATAACATCGACAAGCTAGAAGGGACATTGATTTGTGGAACCTTTCGCTGCGTTGGAGCTAGCTCAGAAGGCAAGCTGAAGCACTGCGGTGAGGTCATTGTGGAGCGAGGCCCAGCACCGATGATCGGCTGCAGGGTCCGGATTCCTGCAGGTAGGAGCCGTGGAAATGCCTGGGATTGCGATTGCTGCTACGTGCGGATCCTTGTGGCCGGGTTCTCAGTTTTCTTGGTGTCAAGTGCGCAGCCATGGTATGTAGCCACATCCGAGCTTGACTGGCCAAGGGCCTCATGTTTCCCGCAGATGGCGCAGCACACAGGATGCAGGAGACCTTCAGCGCAGACGATTTTCGCAGGACTGACGTTTGCGTCCTCTTTGACGCCTGGCAGCTGCCACGATAACCCAGCATATACTAGTAAAGGATAGTAAAGGAATAGGAATATCGAAGCATAGAAATTGCAGCTCACTGCAGCAGCTTCTGTGGTTTCATCTGTCTGTCCGACCGCCAGTCCTGTCAAGCACAGTCATTCTAAAGGGACAATAATCCAGCAGCTATACAGTACGGAGCACACCGCAAACAGCCGCAGGACTGAGCTCTATGGCCGCATTGTGCTCTGCAGGGAGTCGGGCGTTCCCCGGCAGAAGCTCTTTGTTTGTTCCAAGTCCAAGAAGACCAACCACGAAAGATACGTGGCTTTCAAGGCCATCAATGGAAAGCTGCCTCCCATTCAGGTGCCTTGGCCAAAGGGCACAACACCTGCGAGCATATCCGACTTGCACGTAGTGGAGGTCCGAAGCTGGGATGGCGACCGCCCGCCAACGGGAAAGTACGTGAAGAGCTTGAAGATGCACACGCGCGACTCTGATGCTGCTATCCTCGAGCCTGTGCAGATTTCCATGAACTTCTGCGATTGGGAGCAGAAGACTCTATTGCCCGCTGAGGGTTTCCCAAGGCCTGATCTGTCCTCACGCATGCGCTTTTGCAATTCCAGCCCGGTGGTTGGCATACAGCACAAAAGCTTGCCGACGAGCGTGGTGGTGTCCTGCATGCCGGATACAAGCCTGCATGTCCATGTCCTGGATATCAATGCTTACATTGACAGCCCTGAGCTCCAGCACATCCACAAGCTTGCTCAACGACGCGCAGTTGGCGTATGGTTCATGGACCATGAGGACATGCCCTTAGATGCCAGCCTGCCCTTCTTTCCCCCAGAGATGGAGAAGCAGCTGACTTTCACGGAGGGCTGTGAGCGCGCTGCCGTGACTTTCACCTTCCCCCTTACAAAGCACCAGGTAGTCGACATGCAAAACGTGCAAATCTCGGAGACCATCGTGCGATGTGATTCGCTTTTGAGCCCTGCAGATGCCGGTCGCTTGATCCTGGAGGAAGCAGACGGAGACGCTATCGGCAGGACGCTTCGTCTTGTAGCACGCCTTGCTAAGAAGTTTGAGGATGCAGAGGTTGCCAGAGAGAGCCTTGCGGTGTTCGAGCATCTCGACATCAATTTCAGTCGCAAGGCATGTAGCAGTACTCTCTTTGCACAACTCGTCAGCTCTCGGACCATGCGAACTCTCACGTACATGGTTGACCGGCATGTTGGCAGCCTCTTGATGGGGCAATCTTGGTCTGAACTGCTCGTCGGTGATACGCAGCCATCGTCTGCACTGTCGGTGACGTATTCCCACAGCCAACCTGACCCATCCACTTGGAAAGTCATGGAGCGTTTGCTCCGCCTTAGGCCGGCAGAAGGTCAACGAAACCTGACGGTAAGGGATGCCGTGCAGTCCTTGAGAGAAATCCTGGAGCAGCCTGGAATTTCCGAATTGCAACAGCATTGCTTCCAGTCGTCCTTCATTCGTCGACTGCGGAATTGTTTTCCTCAGGCCTACTATGAAGTCCATCCGGTGTCAGAAAAGCGTGCTGAGGCTTCGAACTGCAGCTTCTTTCGCCACGAACCGATTTTTCCTGTGACAGCTCCGCTGCAGCGCAATCTTGACATCCTCGGCATGCGAGCGTTGAAGTGCCATCTCGGCCTAGCACGCCCATTGGATCACATGCTTCTCACCAAGTCAGAGCTGCATGAGGCGGTTGCTCGATCAAATGCCAGGACAAGTGCGAAGAACTTCGGACTGCACATTTTCAGGGTCATTTCCTGGATGAAAGAGCTAGTGCCTGGACGTCGTGTCTCGGATGCCTTGATCGGAGCTGTTGGACCGAGCTACATCAACGTTCTGATTCCTTCGCCCTGTGCCAATATCCTCGAGCTCAAGGTGCCAGTGGCAGCTCTGTGCGGCGACACCTGTGCTTCAGACTATGATGTAGCCACACAGTCCATAAGGCTGGCAGGCGGAGCATCGCCCATGGAGCCTGGTCTTGCAATTCGCACGTGGTATTTCCCGCCTATGGTGTGCACTATAGCAAGGAACTGTGCGCAGCCCATTCCCCATCATGCCGCTGCTAACTCAGTCCTGGTTTCTGAGATGATCTTTGAGGAAAAGCAGGGCACCACCGCATCGCTCTCCTTCCCTGTAGGCCACAGAATGTTCCCCGAGATGTTCTCGTCATGTCCTGATCTCACCGAGTGGGCATTGATGGATCGCCGCTTGGAGAAGTATTCGGAGCTTTGGGCCCGAGTTCGGACATGCCAAGTCCACGCAGGAGCAGTCAACAGTTCTTTGTACACTCAATCTGCCAGAGTGCATGCCCCGAAGTGGCACGCAGCAGATGCAACATGGTATCTCCAGTGCAAAGTGGAGATTGCTCTCGCTGAACATCAATGGCTGCATGACGAAGATCTGGCTGTTCTGAGCTGTCAACAAGCAGATCGTATTTTGGAGCTACGCGGTGTCGTTTCTCAGACACGCTTCACCGGGAAACGCATGACTCATGGTGAGTCTGTGCAGGCGTTCAGCATCGAGATAAAGCTTTCCCAAGCCTGTCATGGACTCAGGGAGACGCAGGCAGATTTCATCCTTGCTGGCGCCACCCTTTCAGTCTGCTTCATCGCGGTGGCCCGGAACGAGAAGAAGAGCATTCGCATGCTCAAGGCGCTCCCCCAAACGCTCCCACTTCAAGGCATGCCCCTCACTTCGACCCGAACGGCTTTGCAGCAGAAACGAGACTTGGAGATGAGACCCTTGCTCACGAAGGCCCAAGTGAACCTGGCCTTGGACAAGCCAGAATACCAGGTTGAGGGCTGCAAGGGCCTCAATGACAAGCAGCTGCTAGCATTGAAGCGCGGATTGCAGATGCATTTTACCATGGTCCAAGGCCCGCCTGGCACTGGCAAGACCTCTTTGCTTCAGCAACTCATCTTGGCCGCTGTTTCTGCCATGCCTGGCAGACATGGCAGACAACCCAAAGACCGTGATCGTATTCTCGTTTGTGCGCCGTCGAATCAGGCTGCTGACCACCTTCTGGATAGATTGGTCCGAGACACGACCATTCCAGCCCACTATGTCACCCGCGTGTACTCAAGGTCCATTGAGCAAGAGAATGGAAGCACCTACAGCACTCGCAATTCCGGAAGCGAGCGCAGATTCGACATTCAGAATCACCTGGAAGAGCATGCGCTGCACTACAAAGTGAGCCAGTTTCTCCATTCATCCTCCAGGCAGTCTGAGGGCATGGACCAGAAGGCTCTCAATCGGGCATATGAGATGGCGGAGGAGAAAGTCTTGAAACAAAGCTACATCGTGATCACGACCTGTGCCAACTCCTACCTTCACACGTCGCTTAGCCATGGTGATGGGGTCCGTCCTGTCTCTTTCCACACGGCAGTCATTGATGAGGCCGCACAGGCGAGCGAGCCTGATGTGGTGCTTGCTGCAACACTCGCCGCTCACCGCATCGTCGTGGTTGGAGATCATCAACAGCTAGGCCCGGTGGTACCTGAACGTAACCTTTGTGCTGCCTATGTCATGGCCTTGGAGACCCCGTTCCTGGAGCGCATGGTGCAGAATCCTCGGCGCCTTCGGCTCAGCACCATGCTGGATGTGCAATACCGTATGCATCCCTCTATCCGCAGCTTCCCATCTACGCAGTTCTATGAATCGAAGCTCCTCGATGGAGTTTCTATGCCCTTTAGGCCAAAGCTGCGGTGTCTCTGGCCACAGGAGAAGGAGCATCGCCTCTTTATCGATTGCCGGAGCCCCCAGTCTAAGGACAGAAATCCGGCGGCTCAGTCTGCACAAAGTCTGACTTCCTTGAAAAACTCCGGTGAGGCAGAGGTTGTTGCTCTTGTTTGCAGGGCGCTGCTTGAACAAGGTTGTTCAGGAATGGACATTGCAGTCCTTACCCCATACACATCCCAGCAACATGAAATCCGTGCACAGCTGGAATGTGCCGTGGGAAGAGGCAGGGCTTCAAGCATCCTGGTGGGAACAGTGCATGCTTTACAGGGCTCAGAGCGGGAGTACATCATCCTTAGTTTCGTTCGAAGTGTCTCTGAAGAGATGCAAGATGTTACCCGCTCCACGGAAGCTTTCTCAAAGGGAGACTCTGCGGCGTTGCGTGAACTGCGCGCACAGAACATCGGCATAGTGTCAAACCGAAAGCTCCTGAATGTGGCCCTGACACGCGCAAAGTATGGCCTCGTTTGCATTGGCAACGCAGAGGTGCTCAGCAGCGGATCCAAAGACTTCCTGGATATGATCACGAGCCTTGACGGTTGCAGATGCCTGGTTGATCGACAAAGTTTTCTGAAGAGGCTGCGAGAAAGCCGCTGGCCAAAGTCCAAAAGCAGAGGAAGTCCTCCCACCGCCACTGCATTGGCAACGATTCGGCCAGAGGATTCTGCTTCACAGGTTGGACTCCGTATCTCGCCTTCAAGGGATGCTGGAACTGAATGTTCTGTGCTTTCTGTATCGAGTTCCATCTCTGTCGTCTCGGAAGCTGGTGGGGGACCCAAATGCTTTCTGCGTGGTACCCTGTTGCCGGCTGCAAGTGGGATGCATGTTCCTGTTGAGTCCATCGATACTGGTACACGAATCAGCGCCGCAGGCAGCAATGACTTATTGCAGGTGGCTGACGTGCAGGTTCATCGTGATGAGTTTGACCTAGTCGATATACAGACTCAGTTCGCATGGATTTTGGTGACCTCAACGCATCGGATTGTCATGGAGTGTGGCGAGAGGAGGCAAGCCAGTCGAGTAAACGAAGGTGACATTGTGCAAACGAGCGGTGGTGGTGCTCCCGTTCCGTCCTTACTATCGTCTCGGGTGGGGGTGGGTCTATCATATGTGTCAAGGGTAGCCTGGAACGTCTTCACAAAAGCTGAAACGAAGCTGTAGATCCGTACTAAGATTGTGCGTGTGGCTTAAGTTATGATCTAGATGTTTCTAGGAGGTTAAGTAAGTGAGATAAAAAGTTAGCATAAGTTAAAAGTTAAAATAAGTTAGTAAAGGTTAACTTGAGGTTAAAAGAAACAACGATGGGGTGGCGGGGTCGTGGGTGGTGGTAACCGCCAACCACCCACCGCCCACCCCACACCTCCACCACCCACCCACCACCCACCACCCACCACCCACACCACTTTGGGGGATCAAACTAAACTTACCACCCCCACCCACCACCCACCACCACCCTGGCGGGTAGGGGTGGTGGGCGGGGTGGTGGTGGGGGTGGTGGGGATGGTGGGGCTGGTGGGTGGGGGGGTTTATGAATTTATCAGGCCTGGAAATATGAACTTTTATGAGCCTGTCAGGCCTGGAAATATGAACTGTTATGAACTTTTCCGGCCTGGAAATATGAACATTTATGAACTTTTCCGTCCTGGAAATGAACTTTTATGGACTTTTCAAGCCTGGAAATATGAAACTTTCAGGCCTGGAAATATGAACTTGTTATGTACTTTTCAGGCCTGGAAATGTGAACTTTTTCTGAAATTATCCGGCCTGGTTTTATGAACTCGGGGGTGGTGCTGGCGGTGGTGGCGCGGGCGGTGGGGGTGCTGATGGTGGTGTTGGTGGTGCTGCTGGTGCTGGTGCTGCTGGTGGTGCTGCTGCTGCTGGTACTGCTGGTGGTGCTGCTGGTGCTGGCGCCGGTGGTGGTGTCAATTGTGGTGTCGGTGGTGGTGGTGGCGGCGGCGGTGGTGGTGGTGGTGGCGGCGGCGGCGGTGCTGCTGGTGCCGGTGGTGTTGGTGTTGGTGAAGGCTCTGGTGATGGTGTTTCTACACTCCATGCCCTACCCTACCCCTAAACCCTATAAACCTGGTGGTGGTGCTGCTGGTGGTGCTGGTGGTGGTGTTCCTGAACACCTGAACCCCCTAAGCCCACAGTTATCTGCTGTAATCTTTGTGGAGCACAGCAAAGAACAGCATCATTGACACATAACGAAAACTATTTAATACAAAGCCGACTTAAAACAAAGTAAGTTAAATTAGTTAAAACAAGCTAGAATAAGTTAGACAAAGGTAGCTAAAAGTGAACTTGGGCTTAGTAAATTCTATTTCTTCAATCTAACTGTCTAATAACTTCCCCCAAGTTAGCAGGGACTTACAACATGGATAGCAGAGATGGAAGGGGTCACCAGGGGGTTGCTAACATCTATATCATTATCTTAACTTAGGCCACACGCACAATCTTCGTAGATCTAGCTGAGATTCAATACTGGTGGCTCACGTAGCACCCTTGGAGAACCCTAGCCACTGTTCTCGCCAACTCTGAAGGTCATGTACGTTCACCGGTATTCAGCTCGTGTCGACGTCTTCCAAGTGGTGTTCCATCCAGACCAGCCGGTTGAGGCGACACTTTGCTTGCTTGCGAATCAAATCCACGGGGTAGTGAAACCTACCACTGTTGAAGAGCGTTGGCTGCTGAAGGCCATTTGGCCTTCCCCGCACCAGATCTGGACATGTGGCCATCCTCCCACACAAGCTGCTCCACCTGGTGGGAAGGCCTTTGGCAAGGCTGGGCACTTTCCAGCTCGCGTATGTTGTGCCCAGCTCACATCATGTGCTGCTTCGGCCTGAGGGAAGAGACGATCGCCACCGGGCCACTCGACGCTCCGGCCAAAATAGACGTCCAGGATTCCGGAATGAACCAGGCCTGGCGAGCGTTCAGTAGACTGGCATGCTAATTTCATTTTGGCGTTTCGGCCTCTCCAGCGCCGACAACCGATGCTCAGGCACCTCCTCAGGGGGAACGCGAGATGGAACAAGCCGCACAGACAGCTATCAAGGCTAGGTTGGCCACGTTGCTGCTGGACACTAGATCTCGGGCATAGGAACATGTAGGACCCTGAACCCGAAACCCCTTGAAGCTGCAGGAGATGCAGTCAGTGTTGCAGAGACCTTTGATCAGTTCGAAGCTTCCTGGCTGCATCAAGAGTTGCGTACGTGTTGCCCACTCTGCAGCAATAGCCTTCAACCCAAGCCCTCAGTGCACACGTGTTGGCCGCCCTGTCTTTTGGTGTTGACAGGGTTAATGTATGACAGTTTCTTTTGGCCTGCTGTGAATAGCTCGATTTGCTTGATTTGACTTCGCGCATCAGGGTAGCAGCCGTAGGAAGAGTGGAGGTTTCTAGCGCGGAAGAAGATCCGTGCTAGTCTTGGTGCTTGCGTGGTTTGACGTTGGTCAGGCTGCGAGAAATCCGTGGGTACCGACGCCCGGGGTGCATGATGGGAATGTCGCTGGCTAAGCCAGTCCCAACACCTCCAAATCTTGTGGTACAGTAGCGATGCTGGTGCCGGCTTTTTCACACACAGCATGCATGAGCTGATTGGCCTGGCAAAAACTGTTGATTGGATCTGCTACTTCTACCAGATTCATGATTCATCGGCAATGCTGCATGCTGCGGCAAAGGGTCCTGAAGCATTGCTGGCGGAGCTTACTGCTAGATGCCACTACGAGCTCGTGCGTGCGCGGAATGCAGGAGGGTTTGCTTCGGAAAGGTCAACTCGCTTGGGCTCTAGCCCGGCAGCCAATGTATGACATGTCAAAATACTCCCAAGATGTGTTGCGCCTGCAGCTGGTGCAAACCAAACTCCTGGTAGTTTGACAGCATGGGCAGTGACGCATGTTGACATATTTCGACATGGGAGCACGCCCACATCTCTCCAGGCAGGAGCGTGGCAAATCTTTGTGTTCGTGTGAGTCCATGTGTTTACTTCATTCAGTCATTCACAGCCTGGCCTGGCCTATCCGGGGCAGGATGGATTGGCACGCTCAACTCCAAAACTCAAGCAGTACTAATTCGAACGGCAGTGACGCAAGGGATCCCATGACAATTGTAGCCACTGCAGCTGCGATGATGTTTGCCGCTAGCATTAGTATCTCCTTGGGGTGACATCAAGTTCCAATCCCTTGCGAGCACGCCACATGCAGCTGTTTCATGCTGTTTCCGTTTACTTAGGAGCTGAGCTGGGAAGGCAGTTTTCCATGTGATCACGTGCCTCCGCACCTTCCCCACACCTCGCAAACCTAAGCCGCGCAAGCTTGGTTCGACCTACCCGTGTCATGTCTGACTGAACCTGGGCAGCAAAGAAGCTGCTGCAGCATTCCAAGCTTCACTTCACTGATTCAGTCTTCAGCTGTAATCCTCTGCCCTCGGCTCATTGAACAGGAGAGCCCGACCCATCCTGGCTGTCCAACCTAAGGCTGGTGCAAATGATTGCACTGCCAGTCTGACAGTAGCACAAGCGAGCCGATTACGCATCATTCGTTTCTAGGATATGACATCCTCCATGTTTACGCACTTCTCAATGCAATGACGGACAAGCCAGTATTCCCTTCCCCCGTTTATGAAAACACGCCTCACATTGGGATCCGGCTCGCACTGCAAACTAACCGAGCGAAGTAGGTCTTGGCCCGGAACTGCTCTAGTGTTACTTGCCTGCCTCCATTACCAGCACATCGTACTAAGAATACTATGGGGGGCGGAGTTGAAGCAGTAGTATTGACAAGAACTGAGGGCAGGTACGTTTGGAGGAAGAACAGGACAGCAACTACTGCTGCTGCTACTCCTACTATTACTACTACTACTGTCGAGCGCAATAACTACGACGACGACTGCTACTACAACTACTGCTCCAGCTACTGCTACTGGTCCGGCCACTGCTACTGCTCATACTGCTACTTTTACTGCTACCGCTACTGCTACTGCTGCCGCTACTGCTACGCTACTACGACGACGAGTACTGCTACCCACTACTAGTCCATCTAGTGCTATTACTTCCATTACTTTTGCGGCTTGTATAACCACTGCCCCACTACGAATGCTGCTGCTGCGGTTCCTCCTACTACTACAACTAGTAGTAGCACTACTAGTACTACTACGCGTACTACCACAATAACAATAACTAATACAGCTACTGCTACTTCTACTGCAATACTTCAACTACTACGACTACTCCTGCTGCTACTGCAACTGCTACTTCTGTTACTTCCGCTTCTGCTAGGACGACTACGTTCACGGTACGACTGCTTAAGGTGTCCTCGTTGATGTAAGGCGAACGGGATTATAATTGTTGTTGGAAGGTGGGCTCGGCTCTTCAATGCTACTGCCAGCTCGTGCACGGAAAGCAGGAGGGTTTGCTTCGGAAAGGGCTTGTGAAGTTACAACTCAGAAGCGTGCGACTGCAGCTGGTGCAAGCCAAACTCCTGGTAGTTTGACAGCATGGGCAGTGACGCATGTTGATACATTTCGACATGGGAGCACGCCCACATCTCTCCAAGCAGGAGCGTGGCAAATCTTTGTGTTCGCATGAGTCCACATGTCTACTCTACTTCATTCAGTCATTCACATTCTGGCCTGGCCTATCCGGGCAGAATGGATTGGCACGCTCAACTCCAAGCCTCAAGCAGTACTGTACTAATTCGAACGGCAGTGACGCAAGGGATCCCATGACAATGGTAGCGACTGTAGCTGCGATGATGTGTGCCGCTAGTGTTAGGTTGACATCATGTTCCGTACCCTTGCGAGCACGCCGCATGCAAATGTCGTTTGCGAATTGCCAATTTGCTTAGGAGCTGGGCAGGCAGTTGTCGATGTGATCACATGCTTCCTGGTGTGCGTTGAAATTTTCTCGTTAGCATGTGTAACTTGATTCGAAAGCGCCGGCATCCTAATCGGGTTAACCGTTTCAACCTAGATAGGCACTAGCCGTGCAAAGCAATGTCCAGACCGCACTACACTGGCCATGAAAAACGACTGTTGTTCAGGGTATGCCGCAAGGGCCGGCCCGCAGTCACGTGAACATGCAATTAGAGATTGGCCAAAGTTATTGCACTGCACCTACAGCTATGGCAGAGTTGCCTGCAAAGACCATAGTCTGGCTGCCGCAAGTATTTCCGGAGCCAAGTCACCGCATCCCGCATCTT